>CAKNXH010053428.1:46114-65838 GCA_932178445.1 Andricus quercusramuli | reverse complement strand
TTTTAATATTTACATCAGGTGCACAAGGATTCGAATGAACTATTTTTTTCAAAATACAATTAATTAAAAAATTTCGTTACATCTTCGGTATTTTGAATAACGTAACCTAAGCCGAGTGAATATAGTTACGTTTTGGCAGTATGGAAACAGAACGAAAATCACGAAAGTATTTTGTTTCGTTTCGGTCGGATCCCTGTGAATAAGAGGCATGAAGAAAGGCGGCTCTGGTCCTAAAATGTAATAATCATGAAAAAAGTTTTTTTTGTAACAAAATTTTTTTTGCTTTTTTCATGATTATTACAATTTTGGACCAGAGCCGCCTTTCTTAGTGCTTCTTATTTATTATCGCAAATTTTCAACTCGATGTGGTTATTCGTGTGAAAATACGTTGATAAATAAAAAAAGTTCTGGTAAGGTAGGAATCTGGTCACGTGACATACTCATCAGATGGCCTTAATGTGGTTTTCTTTAGGGATCGATAATACTGGCCTAAAATCGTTCACCTTCAAAATTTTGGATTTATTCTTATTCTTTGACGAATTCTGAACAATATAGTGAAATACGGAATTATTTGTAGCATATCATCGCGTTTAAATATTATACTTACAAAAAGCTCAATGAGAAACTTTATGGTCTTTGCGCAACTCTTAAATATTAAACGATTTCACTCAAATTTTGAGGAGATTTTTTGGGCTTTTGAACAAAACCGGGGGATAAGAGCAAAAAATCCGAAGAGTGAAAAATAAGCGCCACCCTTGAGAACATCTGGCCGGTCAACTGCATCACCTGAACATGCAACATACTCTACCCAATATTGTACCATGTTATTACAATCCACTATGCACCAAGTCTGTTAAATATTTTTTTGCCACACGATCCTCTAATTCCATTTATTCATTATGTGCGATCCTATTCTATTCCTGTTTTCATCCCTATTCCATCCTTGTTTTATCCTACTTGCGTAATGCATCACATGTGTCTATTGGGTTTTATACCATTTTATTTTATTTGGCGCTATATTATCAATTATATTCTTCTCTCAACAATCATTTTGCTATAGGGTTTCACATGGTATTTCATGGTATTAGATCCTATATTGCAATATCTTATCGTATTTGATACCATTCTATTCCTTCCTGAATGTTCCTAACAGATCCTATCTCATTCATTATATTCTGTTGTATTGCATTCTATCCCACTATATTCTGCCTTCTCCTATTATACTCTATTCTACACGAAAAAATTTTGATGGTCTTACTGAATTTATTGTTCAAACTATGAGAACCGTTTTTTTGCGTGAGCATTTGAATTACTGCACTCTCAAAATATTTTTGGAAAATTATTTAACGCACTTATCTGAAGTTTGACACAAATAGTTTTTCAATTTATAGAAGCGAAATTTCCATAAAGATAAAACAGAATATCCATGCCATGAAGTGTGAAGCTGTCTACAATAAAAATACAATTCTTTATTGGATTTCGCGCCTTCTCATCAAGACCAGCTTGCAGTAGGCCCGCTTTCACCGTGTTATACTACAATTTCTAAAGCATGTATAAAAGAAAAGTTCTGTGACTTACTCTGGCGCGCATGTTCCTGCGGTTTTGTGTTCTTTCAGGGGGAACCATTTGACAGGATGCAGATATCTGACGGGCTTTAACCTGTGGTGTAGATACAACAGAATGCTTCAAACCCAAATAACCTGCCAGTTTTTGAGCAGACATCTGCTGTGGATATTTTTCTTTGCAGGACGAACAATTCTGGCAGGCCCTAATCTGCACTATGCGACGAATTGGGTCCAACCCTAATCGTCTAACGGTTTTGAACATACATCTGCTGCGAATACTTCTCTATTGAGGATCAGTATGTAGATCCGACAGGCTCTAACATGTACAAATATGACGAACTAGGACTAACCCAAACATACATCGGACCTGGCGGCGGTGAGCAAACCTAGAAATTTCACGGTTTGCAATGACGGTAAGGGGAGGGTGGATCTTTGCTAGTAAGGTATAAATCATCAGTGTTTAGTCTGAACAAGAAACGATCGTCGAGCTGCTGCCAATCGTATCAGGGAATTGTATCTCGAACGTTTCTTGGTAATAGCGGGCGATCTTCCGGAGTAAAATTGACCTATCGCTACAAGAATAGTAGCACACATCAGGAACTCAAGGACTTCCTGATATCAAGGGTTACCCACAGCCGAACTCGATGGCGACCAGGTCAAAGTGATTGAGAGATTGTTGGAGAAGAAAATCGACGGGGTGCAGCCAGGAAAAATCACCTGACGACGTGGATTGACGGAAAAAATTGAAAATTAAGAATTCGAAAAAATTAGTGTGGAACCGTTACACATTGGCTGATACAGTAGCCGGGGCACATTGTGTCCAATTTGACCAACTTCCGCTCCATAGATTTCAAATTTTTTTGTATGTAACTTACTGAAGGTGATACCTTCAATGATATCTACTTGAAAATTGTCACAAGTTTCAAATTCCACCTTGAAATGGACCGTATAAGTGGGATTATACAATTTCCGGGCATCTTTTGTTCAATGTGACCACTGTCTGCTCCATGAATTTTGATTTTTTTTTCATTCTATTTGTTGAAGGTGATAGTTTTAATAATATCTACTTGAAAATTGTCACAAGCTTCGAATTCCACCTTAATATGGACCGTATAAGTAGGTTTATACGATTTCCGGGCACCTTTGGTCCACTTTGACCATCTTCCGCTCCATAGATTTCAAATTTTTTTATGTAACTTACTAAAGGTGATACCTAAAATGATATATACTTGAAAATTGTCACTAGTTTCGAATTCGACCTTCAAATGGACCGTATAAGTAGGTTTATATGATTTCCGGGCAACTTTTTTCCAATTTGACCACTGTCCGCTTCATGAATTTCGATTTTTTTTATTCTATTGGTTGAAGGTGATACCTACAATGATATATACTTGAAAATTGTCACAAGTTTCGAATTCCACCTTCAAATTGACCGTATAAGTGGGTTTATACGATTTCCGGGCACCTTTTGTCCAATTTGACCACTGTCCGCTCCATGAATTTTGAATTTTTTTCTTGATTCTATTTGTTGAAGGTGATAGCTTTAATAATATCTACTTGAAAATTGTCACAAATTTGGAATTGCAGGTGAAAATGTAAGATTTTGTAAAAATTAGTTTTTTTGCTGCCATTTTTTTTCTTTCGCAAAATTCGAAAAACCGAAAATGCAGATGTTTTTTATAAACATTATTTTACATTGTTATGCAAGAAAAGAAGGAAAAATTGAAAATTAGGAATTCGAAAAAATTAGTGTGGAACCGTCACCGTAGACGTCTCGAACTTCAGCCCAATATCATCAGGTTGCCCCCAAGACTGTAGCAATTCACAGTGCAGGCCTTAGCCTATGTGGCGCCCTCGGGCACAATCTTTCATGGCGCCCTTTCTAAAATTAAAAAAACCTAATATTATTTAGATCGGAGTATGTTTATCTTCAACCTTATCAGAAAGAGAAGCTTTGATACTTATTAGTTCATCACAAAGCAGAGTACCGTCAATTTCAGATTTTGAATTAACCATGAGTTTAATGTGAAGATCGGCACAGGATTTAATAAGTTCTCTTCTTTCCGGTAGATTATTATCTATACCCAGGAAAAAAGAACCCTTTGAAAAGGCAACTCCGTGAATTGCGTATTTGTCATTCGGAGATAGAGATTTTTAAAACTGAATTATTTTGTGACTATGTGAATCGGTCAGTTTCTCGAATGGCTTCGAATCTGCAATGTACTACAATGTCAATTTCAAGTAAAGTCATATTGAATCGGTTTGCCTCTGTTTGAATGAGACCGATTTTTTTTTCAGGTTAGGCTGCCATATTTCACATGATTTTTAAAATTGATAAATTATTGATAGATTAAGAGAAATCATACGCAAGGCTGCTAGATTTGTTTTGCTATTTTAGTTTTAAAGGATTTTTAAAGGCTTTTATGGCTAATAAGCCTGTCAAAAAAATAATAACGAGTAAAATTCTGTTAAAAACCAATCTGCAGCAATTTGGAATTCCATCAGTGACAGATACGCTATTCAAACGACTTCGAAACCCATTCAAAGCAAGTGGATGGATTCTTGATTCCTGGGTATTGAACAAAAACCCCCATGTTTCTGAACAGTTGTTTAGCTGTTCGAATATTTCCTTGATAGACATTAAAGCAGTATCTAAAAGAGGATTGCAGAATTCAATTTCTAACTTTTTCTGTGAACATACGATGTGTTCATCTTTGGCAATTTCGTCAAACTGGCGCTTCACACGTTTGATTCTTTTCATTGATTTAAATACCGGTTCAATTTATAGTTCGTCTGCTAGATCTTTTGCTGTGATAATGGCTTGCTTAAAACCATTTTGTCGATAGTCTTCTAAAATTGCACAACATTTCTTCAGCATTTCTACGCTTTCGGTTATGTCCATGTCTTTTGCTTGAAGCTCCGAAATTTAAGGATTTTAAGAAATTTAAGGATCCGAAATTTATCCATTCATTGCACGTGTTACGTGGTCTTGCATCACGGGATCATACTTTGTAAGAAATTGCATTAACCCTAAGAACTTGCCATTATTAGGTGTATAAAAAAGTGTCCGAGGTTCCTCTAAAAGCCATATTATTCACCGACAGGTACAGAGTAATATTCAATAATCGATGGAGGAGATTTTTCCAATGTAAACTTTCTTTTTCAATAATTGTTTGTTCCTGTTTATCTATGGTTTCTACGGGTTCCAGTTTAATTTCAATTTCCATCCACTGTTGATAACATTTAATTTGAGCGGCAGAATTCTCATGAATGACTAATGTTTCGGATCAACATTTCCAATTATTGAATCCGTCGCAGACTAATTTTGAATTCGATTTATATTCAAAAATTCGACAACAAAAACAGAATACGGAGTCTTTAGACACGGAGTAAACAAGCCATCGGCGGCAAAGAATTTCACCATTTGGAAGTTTTCTATTGTAATAAGATTTTGAGAAATGTCGACGTTTCTCATCTTTAGGGTAATTTTAAATTTTAATTTGAATCGGACCAATTTTAATTAAATGATCCACAGTGGTGCTATTTCGAAGAACGGGCCAGGTACCACAATCATGTAAATTCAGTGTTTCATGTGTCTTATCTTCAACATTTTCATTCTTTATCTCTTGAACATGAATTTTTGCAGAATCATTCCCTACGATTTCCTGCTCTTGAATGTGAACTGGGGCATTGGTATCTTCATGAAGAAGAACTTTTATTGGTTCGGTCGGTTCAACTTCAATGGTGACGTTTGTGTCGAGACTTGAAGTAGCAGATACTTTTTCTAGACATTTAGTACCTTCATCTTCCTTTTTTTGCACAACATATTTCTCAATGTTCATAAACTTTTTACTTTGTTCAAATTTGTCCTCCTCTTCAGATTTGCGTTTTCTATATTCGTGGCCAGACGGCTTTCTTTTAAAATTTGAATTTCTATCCATTATAACTTATTTTGATACGTATTACATACTATTTACCTGTATGGAGAAAATAAATAAAAAAATTACAAAAATGTGTTTTAAATGTCCACATTAAATAATAAAGAACCAATTATTTTTTTTGCAGATCTACCTTTTCTGTGTGTAGGGCGTAGAGTGCGTAAAAGTTCGTATAAATTGGACAGAGACTGCAGAAAATAAACATATAGTCAATAGATAGACCACGAAGGAATAGTAAGGAGTAGTATCCCTGTAGGACGTAGGTGGGAAGTGGGACGAGCGACGTCCAAGAATTCTTTACCTTATTGAAAATTCCGACGTAGTATATGACGTAGTTTACTACGTCGTGTACTATCCCAATTTTCGGCGTAGTATACGACGTCGTTTACAACGCTGTTTACTACGTCGCACAGTTGACTTTTTTGCAAAATTTACTTTAAAAACCTAATATCTTTCGAACAAATTGACCAAAATGGATGTTATTTGAACGAGATTAAACCTTATTAAATGCACAATAAGACAAAATTATAGATAAAAGTTTTACCGAATTTTCAAACTTAGAAAATGCAGGAAAAGTCCGTCATTCTTTGACAAAAATTACAAAATTGTACTAAAACTACAAAGAAGAAAGTTTTGTTTAGTGCAAGATATATTTTATAGATTTTTTAATGCTGAATTTAAATCTGTCAGGAAAAATAGCGTAGCGTATTTCCTTTCCGAGAAAAATGCGGTTAAATATGAAAATTCTAATATGTAGGATGACCATAATTGATTTTTGAAAAGTAGGACAAAAAGCTTTAAAAAATGAGGACAAAGTAGGACAAAACTTTATTTAAAAAAGAGGACAAAGTAGAACAGAAAATTTTGAAAAAGAGGACAAGGTAGGACAGAAAAGTTTGACATAGTAAATAACAATGAATAATAAATAACAAATAATAATAAATACAGGTATAAAATTCATATTGCCAAAGATTTCACGAAGATTTCAATGATTTTCCAAAGATTTCACAAATATTAGCAAATATTTCAAAAATACATTTCAAATATTTCGCAAAGATTTCCAAAATTTCGTAAAAATTTCAGGTAGATTTCAAAGATTTTAATAATTTCCAAAAGATTTCGCAAAAATTTTGAAGGTTCCGCAAAGATTTCCGATGGATTTAAAAGCTTTCAACAATTTCCCAAAGATTTCACAAAGACTTCAAATATTTAGCACATATTTCGGATTGATTTATAAGATTTCACAAAGACTTCAATGATTTTTCAAAGATTGCACAAATTTCTCAAATATTACTAAATATTTCAAAAGTATTAAAAATATTTCGCAAAGATTTCCATAGATTCCACAAAGATTTGAATGATTTCCCAGAGATTTCAAAAATTTCACAAATATTTCGCAAAGATTTCAGATAGGTTTAAAGATTTTACAAATACTTCAATGATTTCCCAAAGATTTGATTTCAATAATTTCACAAATATTATCAAATATTTTGAAAATATTTCAAATATTTCGCAAAGATTACTGATAGATTTCCAAGAGTGCACAAAGATTTCAATGATTTTCCATAGATTTGGAAAATCTCACAAATATTTCGCAAAGATTTTGGACATATTTAAAAGATTTCAATTATTTCACAGAAATTCCAAATAGATTTCAAAGAGGGCATAAGGATTTCAGTGATTTCCCAGAGAGTTCACAAAGATTTCAATAATTGCACAAATATTATCAGATATTTCAGAAATATTTTAAATATTTTGCAAAGATTTCCAAAGATTTCAGAAACATTTTACAAAGATTTTAATGATTTCCCAAAGATTTCAATTATTTCACAAAGATTTCAAATGGATATCAAAGTTTTCACAAAGATTTCGATGATTTACCAAAGATTTCATACAGATTTTAAAGATTTTGGATAGATTTAAAAGATTTCACAAAGACTTCAATGATTTCAATAATTTCACAAATATTGCCAAATATTTTGAAAAGTTTTCCAAAGATATCAGAAAGATTTCAAAACGATTGCAATGATTTCCTAAAGATTTCAAAGATTTCTCATACATTTCGCAAAGAATTCGGATCGATTTAAAAGATTTCAATTATTTCACAAAAATTTCAGATAGATTTCAAAGAGTGCACAAAGATTTTAATAATTTCACAAAAATCATGAAATATTTCAAAAATATATCAAATATTCCGCAAATATTTCCAAAGATTCTACAAATATTTCAATGATTTTCTAAAGATTTCATTAAGATTTTGAAGTTTTTGCAAAGATTTTAGATATATTTCAAAGATTGTACAAAGATTTGAATGATTTCCCAAAGGTTTCGAAAATTTCACAAATATTACCAAATATTTCAAAAATATTTTAAATATTTCCAAATATTTCAGCAAGATTACAATGATTTCTCAAAGATCTCAAAGATTTTAAATATTTCGCAAATATTTCGGATTGATTAAAAAGATTTCACAACTTCTTCAATTATTTAACAAAGATTTCAGGTAGGTTAAAAAAAATTCAAACGATCCGATAAATTTAGGGCGCTTTCTCACGATCGCATATCAGCAGATTGCATGCAGAAAGTTCACATGAGTGAAAGAGGCAGGCATCTCTTTTATTCTTGTGGACTTTCTGCATGCAAATTGCTGATCTGCAATGTGTGAAACCGCCCTTAATCATTCGATTTCAGAGGGGAGAAAATCAATACTTTGCCCCTTCCTGGTCGATTTCTCAGGAGGGCATTGCCTCATGTACCCCCTAGGGATCAGCCGCCTCTGAATCACACTTAATCTATCAATACTTTCGATAAACTATATAAAAGCAAAAACAAGGTAATCTGCAAAGTTAGATGAACATAATGTTATTATCCAATTATTTTATTTTAAAGTTTTTCTAAATTGTTTAAAACAAATTTTTATCATAGAAAAATTTATTTTTGCAACACCCACCTCAAAAGTTGACGTTTGCATGCATGTAGATGGTGCCTAAAGTACCTTATTTGAGCAGACTGTGCGTGAAACAATTTTCGCGCATGCGCAGTTTGAAGATGGCTTATTTTAGACACTGGTGAAAAAGCTGCGCATGCGCACATTCGAGATGAGGTACTTTAGACTCTGAAATAGGTAACTTCAAACACTGGTGTTGGTATCTTCTTGAAATAAATTTACATGTAACTTGAACAAATTTTTTAATGATTGAAGTTTTGTTTTTAGGGGTTCGTAGCCCCCCCCCCCCCGGTAAGGGGGCAAAAAAGCATAAACGCAAACATTTTTTTTCAATAATTTTTTTCCAAACAATTTTTTTCAACAAATTTTTTTTTCAAAATTTTTTTTCACAAAATTTTTTTTTTCGAAAATTTTTTTTCACAAAATTTTTTTTTACAAATTTTTTTCACAAATTTTTTTTTTCAAACATTTTTTTGCACAAACTTTTTTTCAGAACATTTTTCTTCACATTTTTTTTTCAAACATTAAATTTTTTTTTTTTTAATTTCTTTACTCCACTCTATGCAATATAAAATTAGCATTTTTCTTGACCACCTCTTAACAACTTTTTCAGACGGGCGTTGCAAAAAATAGTGTGTGATACACGTGCGCGTAGGTGATTGGTAACTCGTGTGATTGCATCATTCGGCTGCGGTTCGAAGCACTCGTCTAAGTTTTCGCACTCGCTTCGCTCGTGCGCTAACCACCGGCTCATGCTTCGAGCCTCCGGCTTATTCTGCAAAATTCACACTCGCATACAATCATCTATTTTACGCACTTGTATCACAAATAACTATTTCATTACAGAGACACCGACATTTCGCGTGCCGGTCGAGGTGCCGGTTCAAGCCTGTTACCTATTAGCTATTAGCTGTCATAATACAAACAAACGCGGCACAACTCGCGAAAACCCAACCGACCGACCAATCACACGTAGGGATTTTGAAATCCGGTCAACAGTAGTTCACTACATCGACATATAGTACTAGATCGCTAGCTACGGTCATCGGAAGTGGAACAAGGAATAGAAAAAGAGGGGAAATCGAGAAAGTTCACCTGTCTTTTGCTAAGGATGGCGATTGGTGGATTGATCCTTTGCTATGAAAGCAGATGGAAGATGAGTGGAACCAATCAACATCCTTAGAAAAAGACAGGTCAACTTTCTCGATTTTCCCTCTCCTTCTGTTCCCTATTCCACTTCTGACGGCCGTAGCTAGCGGTCCAGTACTATATGTCGATCGTTAGATGGCATTAAATGTTGAAATTTTGTACAAAAAAAAGACCCAAATGTTGATTAAAAAATAAAAATTTATAATTTAAAAAATCCGGACAAAACCCGGACAAAGTAAAAAATCCTGTAGGACAACTCACACAAGCCCTAAAATGAGGACATGTCCGGGGAAATCCGGACGGATGGTCACCCTACTAATATGGAGAGCCAAAAGTTTTGAAAAATTTAGGAAAATTGTCAAAATTTATAATTTTGAGGGCTCTGAATCCAAATCTGATGTCAGAATTTTAAAATGAAAAATGGCTAATACAATATGGAGGAACAAAAGTTGGAAAAATGTAGGCAACTTTACAAAATTGTCCATATTTACGTTTTGGAGGTCGCTGAATTCAAATCCGATATTAAAATATCAAAATTTTGTAGTAATACCTAAAAAATATGTTCTCAGTGTAAATATAGAAGAAGAGAATGACGAAAGTGATGCGAGTTCCCTGAGTAATGAAAATGTAAGCGATTATATAAATTCAAGTGTTTCCGACTTTTGTATCTCCATATTGGATTTTTCATATTTAACCGCATTTTTCTCAGAAAGGAAATACGCTACGCTATTTTTCCTGGCAGATTTGAATTCAGCATTAAACATTCTATAAAATATGATGTCTCGTTCTCAACAAAACTTTTTTTTTTGTAGTTTTAGTACAATTTTGTAATTTTTGTCAAAAAATTACGGACTTTTTCCACACTTTTTAGATTAGAAAATTCGGTAAAGCTTTTCTCTATAATTTTCTCTTATTGTGCATTTAATAAGCTTTAATCTCGTTCAAAGAACATCCATTTTGGTCAATTCGTTCGAGAGATATTAGGTTTTGAAAGTAAATTTTGCAAAAAAGCCCACTGTGCGTCGTTTATTACGTAGTATAGGACGTAGTATACGATGTAGTTTGCTACGTCGTATACTATCCCAAGTTCCGGCGCAGTATACGACGCCGTTTACTACGACGTTTACTACGTCGTATACTACGTTGTGAAAATGTTTACTTAACAAATATAATTTGTTTATGATAATTTATGAAACTTCAATATTAGAGGGTTATTCAAGGATTAAGATAAAACCTTTTTTTTAAATTATGTATATTCTTATAAGTAAAAACCATAGTTTGATGATATACAAAATTCCGACGTAGTATTCGACGCAGTACACGACGTAGGATACGACGTAGTATACGACGCAGTGTACGGCGTAGTGTACGACGTAGTGAACGACGTAGTAAACGGCGTCGTATACTGCGGCAGAAATTGGGATAGTGTACGACGTAGTAAACTACGTCGTATACTACCTTGCAAACTACGCCGTATACTACGTAGCAAACTACGTCGTATACTATCCCAATTTCCGGCGTAGTATACAACGTCGCTTACTACATCGTATACTACGCAGTATACTACGCAGTGTACTACGTCGTATACTACGTCGGAATTTTCCATAGGGTAATGCTTGCCACGAATGAAAACTCCTATGCTGCCCCGTGCACATGCGCACTGGCGGTTGCCATGCCAACGATGTCAACAGGCGTTTGAAGTTTCGAACTTGTGTATTTAACGAATATGAACAAACGAACATAACCTACATGTGCATCGAGATGTCAAAATATAACATAGGGGAGTGGATATAACACGTGACGGCGAAAACAGCTCTGCGCATGTGCACGCGCCAGCATATTCATTCGTGGCAAGCATTAACGAATTCTTGGACGTCGCTTGTCCCACCTCTGCTCCCAAACACATCGGGAGATACCACTCCTTACTATTTCCTCGTGAGATAGACAGACGGATCAGCGGAGACACTCACTGAATGTAGCTAAGAACTCTTTGCTGTAGTAAGCGTACCTGCTAGTGAACCTTTAATAAGTTCTAAAAACTAAAATATGTAATACCATTGTCCATCTCATATTGACCTATAGCATTATTTTCATTCTTTGAACTATGGGTTCTCTAGTGTGATGCCGCATCTAAGCCAACAATATTTTTGGTACAGCGAACACTGATGCTTGTATATACATTTTATACAATCAAAGATACTATACAATTTCACATATATATTTTCTTAGCCGCATTCTTAGCCGCATCTAGTCGAACGATACTGAACTTAGGAAAAAAATGTCCACGAAAAAAAAAACGAAAAAATGGACTATTTTTTTACAATTTGCATTAACAGAGAGGTTTTAAAAAAAGAAAAATTTGAAAATCGGGCCACATAAATCTCTTTCCAACTAAATGCTTAATCTTTTCAAAAAAATAAATTTGAAAACGGTCAATAATTTTATTGTTTTCTCCAAGTTATTTCGAGCCTCGCTTTTTCATTTCCACCCCACTGTGGCGCGTGGAGTGTACAGTGAGGCCAATAATGTTCCCGCGGATGAATCAATTTTCAGCCTAAAATTCCCATACTATTTGAACGTTTTTTTCAAGCTAATTCAATATTCAACAGATTTGAGTGTTGAACACGTTTTGTCTTTTAACATTTCAGAAGTGCTATTTTTTCATAGCTCAACTATTTTTCAATAGTCTCAATTTTTGTTGAGGGAATAAATAAAAATATTATTCCGATGTCACTCTGCTGTAATGCTTTGTGAATTGACAACGATTATTAATTTTTTACATAATTTTTGTAAATATATGCACGGTTTCGCTTATTTTCAATGAATAGGCTCATTTTTTTACGGAATGGATCTATTCTTTTAGAATTATTGTTAGAGGAACAACCTTAATATCCTTAATATTGAATATTTTCGCAATGTCAACCTTCTTATCTTTATCAAATGCATTTTCTTCAAAATAAAATTTGTTTCTTCATTTATTAAAAGTCTATCAACTTTTTTCAGAGTTTTCTTGATAAGAAGATAAGAAGAAGATAATGGCGTAGATTAAATATCGTCGTTTTAAGTCGATGGATCTTAAAGTTAAAATTCATGATAATTGACTTTATCAGTTGCAGCATTTTGCAATAAATAAGTTTCATTGAATTCATATTTTTTAAACAGATTTATCCTTATTCCTAGTCATTCGTTCTCTTAAGAGAACGTTTCAATCGTTTCAATCGAATACCATACTTCCATTTTAGTCTTTTACAGTTATCATTGTTTATATGTATGTGACGTTCTGCAAGGATATATCCGGATAAATTGGGGTGACCTCTTTAGATTGAAAAGCGAGTCGCTGGGGCGGTTTTGAAGTTGGAATTTGGAAAACCCGTTTTTTGAGAAAAACGTATTAAAAGTTGGTAAGTGCTATAAGCGTACGTGTTATATTTTTTTCAAACATGAAATTCACTCACCTCTGGTCACTTTCGAGACATAAGTATAATGTCACGAAATAGAGCATAGATTCAAGTGTGATTTTCCATCCAAACCCAAAAAACGATACTTTTGAGCTTTGTTAACAAAAAAGAGCATATGTCAGGAATATGTCAACGATGATTTTAAAAATGAGATGCTTATTTCGTACGAATTGTGATTAAAAGTTTTGAATAATGTATTAATATCGATGAACTTAGCTTACACTTCTTCAATTTGATCAAATATAATTAAATTAGTACTGAAAATAAAACATAAAAAAATGAAATTAGGTGTAATACAGAATGCTTCAAGATCAGACCCCGATGAACAATCCGAGAGAGAATGCCAGCATTTTTTCTATAGTCACTTTTTCGTAAGTTACATCACTTTGTTATTTAATTCCACATTTTTTAATAGAAAAATTAGAATTATTATTTCAGATGGCTCTTCCAAATAATTCGTCAAGGATTTATGAGAAAACTCGAAGCATCGGATATTTATTCTGTCCTTCCTGTACTGTCCAGTGAAGTGATAGGGCATCAGGTTTTCCAATTATGGCAAAAAGAAAACGTAAATGTAAAGAAAAAAGATGAAAGAAGCCATCCTAGTTTAATAAAGGTCCTTGCAAAGTCTTTTAGAAAAGACTTTTTGATAAACGGATCAATCCTCATCTTTAGTAGAATTACTCTAAGGTAAAATTATATGGAACAGAGGAATGTTGCTTTAGTACAAAAAAATCTTGACTCGTTGCAAATAATTTCTTTATATTTTGATTTTAGAATAAGTGAATCTCTTCTTTTGATGAAGGTCCTAGGATTCTTTAACAATAAGCAAGAAACGAGTAATTCTGAAGTATGCTACTGGGCTTTGGGACTGATACTTATTAAGTATACTCACTCGCTTTCGGCACATTTACTTTATAGGCGTTTTGCAGACTCTAGTTTGAAAGTTAAATCAGCATGCTGCTTACTCATTTATAACAAAATTTTAAGATTATCTCTCTCAATTAAAAATGAAACATCTGTTGGTCAGGTGGGATACAGAAATTTAAATATATAAACTTTTACCCATACTTAGACTTGCTTTGATTTTAAACCCATTTATTTCTTGCATTTTAACTCTAGGTTATCAATATGTTATCACAGGATGTCAAAATAATGGAGAAATTGTCTTACTATTGTCACTATCTTATTTTTGCGCCAATTGAGATGCTGTTCTTTGCCATTTTAATTTATTATCAAATGGGGGTGGTTCCATTTGTTGGCCTTTTGATTATTTTGGTAACAATACCTATGCAAGGTAAACTGCTAATGTAAGAAAAAAGTGACATTAGATTAATTACAGTCTGATAATTTTGGCTTAATTTAAGGATACGTTGGAAAATGGTTAAGTCGCATAATTCAAAAATGTGCCTCTTTAACGGACAAAAGGCTTTCGCTTATGAGTGCATTCATCAATGGTATACAAGTTATTAAAATGTACACATGGGAAGAATCCTTTTCTTATCTAGTGGAGAAAACCAGGACGTAAATATAATATTTGTCTATTTTACAAAAATATAAGGCCGCTGTTGTTGCTAGAACAGACATCCACTTCCTCACTTTGGCCTACTTTTCCGCTCAAGTAATTCATAACTCTTACGTTTAAATTGCTCAAACCTTCTTTTCGAAATAATAATGTAATATCATTCGTTTAGATTGTTTTCTCGTCTCAATTGTCTTTAGATTTCCGTGAAGGTATCCATGACAAAATTTTCAGCTGAGTACCTGTCAAAGTCATAAAACCTTAATTAGTATTATTAGGTTATACTTTTATTTGGGAATAAAAATTATTTATCTAATTGAACACTAATAAGATTAATTTTTATCAGGAAGGAGATGAAAGCAATTAAAAAGATGTCTATAGTTCATTCGATCATCAAAAGTTTTAAAGTGTATGTTCCACAAATCTGTCTTTTCACTACAGTTGTATGCTGCACTACACTTGGAACTACATTTACCGCAGAAAAAATTTATATGTTAGCTTTAATCTATGGAGAACTTCGGCTATCGTTTTACTCTATGTTTATTAGAGGTTGGAATATTTTTCGCCTAATTAACTTTTTACGGTAATTTTATACTATTGTTTATAAAGATGCATTACAGGAATGGAATTTTGGGCGAAAGGAGTAATCTCAGCACAAAGAATAGAGTCATTTATAAACTGCAAGGAGAAGGAACCTCATCCGTATAATTTTTATGATCAATGCAACAAAAATTCAATCCCAATAAAACTTTCGCAAGTTTCTGCGAAATGGTCTTCTGCATCCCAAGATACTACAATAAAGAATATGACATTAAGCCTGAATGCTGGTACATTGATGGCTATCACTGGTCGAGTGGGTTCTGGTAAATCCAGCTTACTGCAAGTTATTCTTGGCGAACTTCCTATTCTAAAAGGAGACATTCAAGTTGCTGGAATAATATCATATGCTAGTCAAGAACCTTGGGTTTTTGCATCTACTATAAAACAGAATATAGTCTTCGGCCAAGCAATTGATAAAGAGAGATATGAGAAGGTAATACAAGTTTGTCAACTCGAACAAGACATCGCAACATTTCCATTTAAAGATGGAACCTTGATTGGAGAAAAGGGAATAAAATTGAGTGGAGGCCAACGAGCGAGAATAAATTTAGCAAGAGCTGTCTATTCAGAAGCGGACGTTTATATTTTGGATGATCCTTTTTCGGCTGTAGATGCCGAAGTTGGTAAAAGAATTTTTGACGACTGTGTCTGTGGATTCTTAAAAGATAAAACCAGAATTCTAGTGACACATCAGCTTCAATTTTTAAAAAGTGTAGATAGAATACTGTTATTAAGAAAAGGTTCTTTACAAGCTGAAGGTACTTTAGAGCAAGTCTTAAAATCTGATATTGATTTTTTGAAAGTACTGAATGAGGAAAAGCAAGAAAATACAGAAGATGTATATGATGAGATTAATGAGAAATCTGCGCTGATGAAAACTGAAGTCCAGGAGCAACAAGAAGTCTCAGAGATGAGAACAGTTAGTAAACATTCTAAAGGTGTCTTCTGGTCCTATTTGAAAGAAGTGGGAAGTCCATTCCTTGTGATTTTAACGCTGCTGTTGGGCCTGGTGTATCAAACCTTCCTGACTGGTGGTGACTTGGTGTTATCACGTTGGCTGAATGCAGAAAAAAACATCTCAACGAAAATAACTGTGAATGAAACATTAACGGTTTCCGAAGAATTGAGATTGCAAAGGGAATGGTATATTCAGATGTGTAGTATATTGTATATTTCTGTTATTGTTATATTGTTTCTTTATACCTTCGCATTTTACGAAATAGTAATAAGATCATCACAAAGGCTACACCAGTCAATGTTTCATAGTGTGATTCGTACAACGATGTTATTCTTCCATGAAAACCCCTCTGGGCGAATTTTAAACAGGTATTGTTTGACATTTCATTTTTAAAAATGAGGAATAAATGTATATCTTTTGTTTTCAACAGATTCTCTAAGGATATCGGTACTGTAGACGTAGAACTACCAGATTGTCTGTCAGATACTATCAGGATTGGTTTGGGTTTGTTGGCAGTAACTTCTGTAACATTAGCTTTCAATCCTCTGAGTCTGATTTTCGTACTTATTTTGGGAACTTTCTTATCTTTTCTGTGCATCATCTACATGAGAACTGTTCATAGCCTGAAGCACCTGGAATCTACAAGTAAATTGTTCTTTTTTTGTTTGGTTTAAATATTCGAAAGCTTTGATGTACTAGTCATAAAAAATACCAAATTATATTGTCGAACAGACTTTAATAAAAGATGATTGGAAAATGCGATCAACTAATTATGTCAAATCTATTTTAGCAAGCTCGCCAGTCTTTGGTCATGTGAATGCGACTCTTGATGGTCTGATTACCATTCGAGCCCTGAAGGCTGAAAACGTTCTAGCAATAGAATTCAACAATCATCAAGACCTTAATACTTCAGCGCATTTCCTTTACTTAGCCACTACCGAAGCCTTCGGATATTACTTAGAAATATTGACTTTGCTCTTCGTAACGAGTGTCATTTACCTCCTTATATTTTCTAGTGATCAAATACTTATTGGCGATGCAGGTTTGATTATTTCACAGTGGTTATCTGCATGCAGCATTATACAACATGGCATCAAAATTGCTACGGAAGTAGATAATCATCTAACGTCTGTCGAAAGAATTCTCGAATACAGAGACCTTGATCAAGAACCGCATTTTGAAACCAAACTTGAAAACAAACCTTCATACAACTGGCCTTCAAAAGGTCAGTTAGAATTTAAGAATGTATCTTTGAGTTATCATCCTGGAGGCACTATAGTACTTAAGAATCTGAATTTTAAGATATTGCCCAAGGAAAAAATAGGAATTGTTGGAAGGACTGGAGCAGGAAAATCTTCTCTGATTGTTGCTCTTTTTCGTTTGGCTTATGTGGAAGGTGAAGTTTTTATTGATGATGTGGAAACAAGTCACCTAGGTTTGAAAGATCTGCGTTCCAATATTAGTATTATTCCCCAGCAGCCTTTGCTCTTTGCTGGAAGCCTCAGAAGAAATCTAGACCCTTTTGATGAATACTCAGATAAAGAGTTGTGGCAAGCTTTAGAAGATGTAGACTTGAAACATGTTTTAAAGGATATGAAAACTGGATTAGAAATGAAAGTATCTGATGGGGGAACTAACTTTAGTGTAGGTCAAAGACAACTCTTATCATTAGCTAGAGCAATTCTAAGAAATAACAAGATTTTGGTACTTGATGAGGCGACTGCTAATGTGGATCTGCAGACTGATGAATTGATTCAAAAGACGATTAGAAGAAGATTTAAAAACTGCACTGTTTTAATCATTGCTCATAGGTTAAATACTGTTATGGATTGTGATAAATTCATTGTTATGAACGAAGGATCAATTGTGGTATGTTCTTTAGGAAGTAAGATCTACCGTCAAACAAATATAATTAATTCGTAGGTATTAGAGAAGGATCAATTGGATGCATTGATTAATTTTTCAGGAATTTGACCATCCTTACTCGCTTTTGCAAAATAATGAAGGGTACCTGTATAGAATGGTGCAACAAACTGGATCTTATATATCCCCAGCCCTCATAAATGCGGCAAAAAAGGTAAAGCATATATGGGAGAGAATACGTCAAGTATTTTCGCCTAGCATTTTTTCCTGAACCAAACTTGGTTGAATTACAGCCCTAGTGGACCTTTATTAGTACACCAAACCATAGGCCCATTTACCAACCACTACATTCACGTTAGTTTATCATCTTTTAGGCGAAATCGATTGGAATTTTATTGTAGTGTTCTGTAAAGTTATTTTCATTCACTATAAGACTATTGAATACATTTTTGGGAATTAAAATTGATTGTTTTATTGTCTTTTTTTTCATAACATCCATTTTTGTTTTGTTTCCCAATGAAAGCTATTTTTTTAAATAAGAACTTTTTTACTTCAGGAAACTGTATTCTTGTATCTTGACAACCGATTGATAAATGGACCTATAGTGTAGTGTACTGATATAGGATCCCCAAGACTATAATTCAGCCAAGTTTTGACCGGATAAAAAATTCAGGAGGGAACTGTTATCGTATTCTGCCTCAAATAAACAATGATATTTAAAAATAATTTTCTCATTGCCTCTTTGTAAATTATGAAAGTATAGTTCTAATTTTAAACTATTTCTGTTCGTAAATTCTTTAACTTTATTATAGCAAGTGAAAAATATCATAAATCTTAAGCTTCTTTTGCTCTTTACTAGCGCTTTCTCAGCAGCTGTTTAATGTTGGGTACTTGATTATTAATTGCATTTATTCTTCTTGATTAAGCATTAAGGCCATATAATATTACTTACCCAATTCTTACCTTACAGACATTTTTTTCACAACCATTCACGTCCACACCAATTGAGACATCGAGCTAAAAATTAAGAAATTTAATCAAACGGCATCAAGGAACGTTTGTATCGTCCTTAATTTTTGAAAATATGAAATAAAATTCCAAAAATATTCTAAAAATGAATTTTTGTGTGATTTCCAAAATTTAAGACGATACAAATGTTCCTTAGTATTTTTTATTTGATATCTCAAATTGTATTTGGCGGCTTTATAATTTTAATAATGTAAATATCGTGTTAAAATTTTGGGGACTGGTTCCAAATATATAAAGGCACGTCTGGCTGGCCCATTTGAATTTTTATTTTGTTTGAATAGTGAAATTTGAGTAATTTTCAGTTTGCAATGTAACTGCCGAATATGATATCATGTAATAATTGGTCACCTGACAGAGTGTCACATACCCCTAATTCGTGTGAAAGGTAAAATGTTGCGAAAAAGATCGGTAAAGTAGAAATCGGTTGAATATTACATGGCCTTAAATCAATATCACACTAAAGTCGACGATTTACGCAATCTTGACGTACCCAGTCTTATCTGCTTCATTGTATCTTAGGCAGGCGTTATTCCTTCAGCTATTATTAAATGTTTTTTTCCTTTTTTCAGAGTTTTCAAGATAGGTGCACTAGAGATAATGATTCAGAGTAAATATGCTCGATTTAAAGTAATACCAGTTTTAGTTGGAATGCACGTCAATTAACTTATCTTTAAGGTAGTATATTTTGTAATAAA
>CAKNXH010053428.1:0-36114 GCA_932178445.1 Andricus quercusramuli | reverse complement strand
GTTTTCTCGCTTTTTCCCTCAAACACCATGATTTTCGTTTTATTCACATTAATTTTGAGGCCCATGTTCTCCATGCTTGTATTTAGTTTATTCAACATTCTTTGCAAGTCCTCGATTGATTCTGCCATAAGAATCTTGTCATCTGCGAAAGCTAACCCACGTACCTTGACGGTTTCGAGATTTACATCTTCTTCGTCGAAGAGGGCAGTTCTTAGACATTTATCTATGAATATGATAAATAGCCACGAGGACATAACGCATCCTTGCTTCACCCCTTGCATAATATCGAACCAGTCGCTCAGTTTCCCATTTACCCTTACACTCGCTTTACTGCCTGTATAAATTGTTTTTATTGCTTGTAGGAGCCCTCCATTTACTCCATACTCTTTAAGGATTTCCCAAAGTTTAGTTCTATTTACCTTGTCGAATGCTTTTTCTAGATCAATAAATGCACAGAAAACTTTCTTTCCTACTCTCAAGCTCTTTTCTGTGATCTGTCTTAGGCTAAATATCTGATCTGTACATGACCTTCCTGGCATAAATCCACATTGGACTTCCCATATCTTCTCTTCTGTAATTTCCATTACCCTACGGATAAGTATTTTTGAGTATATTTTACTTACGGTACTTAGTAGGCTGATACCTCTGTAATTACTGCAGTTGCTTTTATCTCCTTTTCTTTTGTATATTGGTACGATAATCGCTTTTCTCCAATCGTCTGGGACTTCTCCCGTTTCGATACATAAATTTATTAATTCGAACAACCTGTGAGGTATGTACTCACCACCGTATTTAAGCATTTCAGCGCTAATATTGTCTATACCCGCAGCCTTACCGTTTTTCAAGTTCTTAATTATATCTCTGACCTCAGTGACACAGACTTTTTCAATTGGGGTTTCTAGTGCATTATGTTCTATGTCGCAGTTTTGTTGCCCTATATCTTCACCTCCTAATAGTTCTTTAAACGAATCTTTTAAAGCGTCTACTATCCCGTCTATATCATATAGCATTTCGCCTTTACTGTTTCTCATGCTAGCAAACTCTGTACTTTTACTTTCCTTCAACTGTTTATATAATAGTTTCATAATTCCTTCAAAGCAGTTTTTTATTTTGTTCTCTTCTTCTGTTCTGATTTTCTCTTTACTCTCTTTGACTAGTCGTTTAACTTTCCTATTTTTGTGTCTGTAATCATTTTTAAGTCTAGTTTTCTCCTCATCGCTAAGACCTGTCATGTTCAGCGTTCTATTGCGCGCTTTTTTCTTTTCTTTTTGGGCTGCCGCAATTTCCTCATTCCACCATGCATCACCAGATTTTCTTCCTACAAACGCCGTACCACATATTTCGGTCGCAGTTTTAACAATGATATCCCGTAATAAAGTCCACGCGCCCTCTACATCTTTATTGCTTATAAGCGCTTCCCACGTTGCCCTATCTATGCGTTCAGTTAACCTCTTTTGGAACTCTGTTTCCACTTCTTGTCTCTGTAAATTTTCAATTTTTATTCGTGTTTGTTTCGTTTTCTTTGTTTTCTTTGTTCTCCATCCCCGCCCTAAGTTTATTTTGCAGACTAAAAGGTAATGATCAGTATTGCATTCGGCCCCCCTCATGACTCTTGTATCTGTAACTAGTTCTCTTAGTCTTTCATCTGCAATAACGAAGTCAATTATACTGCGGCTATTTCCTTTACACCAGGTGTACATGTGGATCATTTTATGTCTAAACCAAGTATTTGTAATGAATAGGCTCTTTTCTTTTAAATAGGAATATTATATTATTCCTGGGAAAAATCTATCGCAAGAAAAATATATTAGAAGTACCTGGAAAGTAGATTCTTGCACGCAAAGTGGGCAAGAATAAATTTCTCGAATTTCAAAAATGAACAGAGTTTAAAATATTGTAATGTTATTCTACAATACAGCACATGCGAATTTTTTCACCGTATTTCAGGGCCAACAGTATATTTCAAGTCCTACACATAAAATTGTTCCAAGCAGAGAACTAAAACCCAATTAGATCTGTTGTACATAAACAAAATTGCGGGAGTATATGCTCAGATACACTGCCGTAAAGGTTATACAAGAAGTTTTGGGAGTAGCAAGATTACCACAAGCAAAATCTTCTTCTTTCTTCGATGATGAGGTGCAAAGATCCTGCTGGGTTTCGGGAGAATTCCGGTCTCAGATCAGTTTTACAAGAGATTACTTTGGTTGTACTTGTTCAACGTCCACGTGTTTGGTTCTGGAAACAGTTATATTATGTTTTTCTTTCTAGAGGGGAGTGCTAAGAAAGGCACAAATACTGTGTGCAGTTTCCTAGATTACGCAATCGAATACGAATACACAGAAAATTGCCACAAAAAAGTATATATTCTTTCGGATGCAAGTAGTGGGCAAAACAGAAACTACACGGTATTTGCGTACTTATTGACTCTATCTAATCATCTTAGCACTGATATCTGGCACGTGTTTCCAGTTCGCGGTCACTCTTATTGTCAAACAGACCGGCATTTTAGGATGTGTTCTCAGAAGAAAAAGAAAATGGAGAGAATCGAAACGTCGAGCGAGTACATAAACCTCATTAGGAACGCCTGAGATCCCCCCTTCACTATGGTTGAAGCAGCAAATAAAATTGTACACAATTTTGAAGAATCATTTAGGCAAAAGGTGTAGCATCCAAAGGGGATGAAAATAAGCGAGGCTTATGTGATTCATTACTTACCAACTGGTAATGTAGAAACTTTCAACAATTACAGACTCGAAAATCCTTTATCATTTATGGTAGCGCCAGAAATTAATCTAGCTGAAATTGAAGAGGTACCCCCTCCAATCTTCGGAATCACCAAAGCTAAAATGAACGATGTCAAAAGTCAATGGGTACTTCGACTCAATCACGAACGATAAATCAGATGAAGATTTTATTATCTCATCGGACGAGGAATAAAGTAGGTTTATTTATTTATAAATACGGAGAGATGTAACATAATTATTATTATTCGTAGCACCAACGGCCATACCACGCTGAAAAAACCAATTCTCGTTAGATCACTGAAGTTAAGCAGTGTTGGGCACGGTTAGTACTTGGATGGGTGACCGTTCGGGAATACTACTAATTGCGTGCTGTTGGCGTGTCGTGGGTGTGGTGAGCCCACACTTGTAGTTATTTACTACAAGAAACTATCCACCTAGAAACACTACTCGAATCGGGTAGTGTCACGCCTACCCCGGAAGGGAAATGGCTTAATGGTATACCAAAATATCAATTTATACATTGAAAACTACTTATTGTTATGAATAAACAATCATTGTTATATGTACTGTGTTTTTAATTACAAAGTCTTAACCCAAAGGAGTACGTGAGGACACGGATGGCATAGGCATTGATTGCCCTGATCTTGTTTGCCGAGTTAAGAGAACTCTTCAGAATCAACCTGAGTCTTCTAGTGAAGACAGTCGTTAGGCTTTTCTTAACTGAAGGAGTCTCCTTGGAATAGTGCGACTTTCTCTATTTGAGGATACTTTGCAGCAAATTTCGTTCTAAAATTGCGTCCTTTTTTGCTTGAGGTTTCAAACTTCGTACTTCCATAATAGAGACGCACCAATTCCTCATTCATTGTGGTATCCCACTTGATGCTCTCCAACGGTATTTCTTTTAAAGTGGTTGGCTGCAAGTAGCTAACGCTAGCCAAAGCATCCTCAGCAGGCACAGTTGATGTTTCATTGCTTACCGTATGCCGCAGATGTTCTTGCTGGTCAGGTGTTTGATTAGTGAGATCTGCCTGACCATCTCGCCGCTCACCATCACCACCGTCCCGCATTCTGTGGCCTCCAGCGGTGGCTCCAGGGGCGCCCCGACGATCCTCGGGAAGCGAAAAGCGTTTCAAAACTTTAAAAATACTCTCCATTAAAATCGATGGATTTTGGTGTTCCTCTTAGTCACTTTCCTCTTCGTTCTCTGCCTGTCTGGCATGGGAAACCCTGTCAGTATCAATGCTACAGCCAACATAGCCATCAAATTCATAAGAGGAAAGCTCAAGCCCTACCGCGAAGACAATGCGAGAACACATTTGGTAGGTAAATATATTATTATTATTATATCATTAAGCCCTTTAAATTTAATTTAATCCCTTTTTGGGTAGGCGTGACTTGCTCGGTTGGAAAATAGTAGTGTGTAGGTGGGTATATAGGTATAAGGTAGATAGGTATATAGGTGTGAGGTACAGATATTTTAGATTGATCCAGAATAAAAAAATGACACGTTCGTTCCGCAACACTGCTCCTACCCAGGTTGCCCATCAATCTCTCTAGCGATCATCCCAAGTGAAGAGCCTCACAAAATTGTTATCTGTGGTTTCCCACTTGGGCGCATTAGTATCCAAGGTCTTTGTTTCAGGCGTCATTTACTCTACTCACATTCTTTTTATAAACTATTTGTTGCCACACTTTTCTGTCCTGGCATACTATTCTAGCTTCCTTCACGTCCATGCATTTTTTCACGCAAGCTCTCGTGTTTCTATGGCTTCTTATGTCTCTTCGGATGAGTGTCTCATTCACAGATTCTAACCATTCTTTCGGCGGTGTACCTCTGGGCATTCTGTCATTTACTTTACCTTTATACACTCGTTTGGTCAGTCCTACATTGCTAGTGAATAGGCTACCCAGATATACTCACTTGTCGACTTGTTCTAATCTTTCATCATTTAGGACAATGTTGCAATTGTCGTCGATTGATTCTGCCCTAACAATTTTGTCATCTGCGAAAGCTGACCCACGTACCTTCATACTTTCGAGATCTACAACTTCTTTGTCGAAGAGAGCCATTCTTAGACACTTACCAATAAATATGATAAATAGCCATAGGACCCCTTGCCTCTCACTGTTTGGGGTGCTTGATTTGAGCGAGACCCCTTGCCTCTCACGGTTTGGGTTGCTTGATTTGAGTGAGTCTCCTTGCCTCTCACTGTTTGGAGTGGTTGATTTCAGTGAGTCCTCTTGTTTCTCACTGTTTTGGGTGCTTGATTTCAGTAAGTCCCCTTGCCTCTTACTATTTGGTGTGCTTGATTTGAGTGAGAAGCAAAGAGACTCACTCAAATCAAGCACCCGAAAGGGAACATAGTCCTATTACGTCCACGTTGTTGTTCCTGGGTGAAGCTGAAGATAGGATAGTGTAAATATTCATAAATCTTGAAATTAAATCTTGATTTCTGAGAAACTGTGACGTGATAGGAATATTCCACGCCTAAATTCGGACTCAGCGACCCCGAAAA
Source organism: Andricus quercusramuli (assembly GCA_932178445.1). NCBI lineage: Eukaryota > Metazoa > Arthropoda > Insecta > Hymenoptera > Cynipidae > Andricus > Andricus quercusramuli. The sequence goes on along the minus strand of CAKNXH010053428.1, from coordinate 30,851 downwards.
CATGAGATACGACTAGTCCTGATCAATTGTCCAGCCAAAAATATTTGGCGGTCCTGTGTTTTCATTACGCTACGAATAAGTATTTTTGAGTATATTTTACTTACGCTACTTAGTAATCTGATACCTCTGTAATTACTGCAGTTGCTTTTATCTCCTTTTCTTTTGTTTGAGTATATTTTACTCACGGTACTTAGTAATCTGATACCTCTATAATTACTGCAGTTGCTTTTATCTCCTTTTCTTTTGTATATTGGTACGATAATCGCTTTTCTCCAATCGTCTGAGACTTCTCCCATCTCGATAAATAAATTTATTAATTCGTACAACCTGTGAGGTATGTATTCGCCACCGTATTTGAGCATTTCAGCGCTAATACTGTCTACACCAGCAGCCTTACCGCTTTTTAAGTTCCTAATTATGTCTCTAACCTCAGTGACACAGACTTTCCAATTGGGGTTTTTAATGCATTATGTTCTATGTCGCAGTTCTGTTGCTCTATATCTTCACCTCCTAATAATTCTATGAGAGACTCCTTCAAAGTGTCTACTATCCCGTATGTATCATATATCATTTCGCCTTTGCTGTTTCTCATGCTGGCAAACTCTGTACTTTTACTTTCCGTCATTTCATTATATAATAGTTTCTTGCTTTCTTCAGAGTCGGTTTGTATTCTCTTTTCTTCTTCTGTTCTGATTTTATCTTCACTTTCCTTAACTAGTCGTTTTACTATCCTATTTTCGTGTCTGTAATCATTTTTGAGTCTATTTCTCTCCTCATGGCTAAGACCTGTGATGTTCAACGTTTTTTGGTTTTCCTGATGTAGGTGTTCGTTTATCTCACTCTGAAAATCTATTTGCACTTCTGGTATCAGTAAATTTTCAACCTTGATTCGCGTTTGTTTTGTTTGTTTGGTTCTCTTTCTTCTCCGTCCCCGCCCTAAATTCATTTTAAAGACAAAAAGGTAATGATCAGTATTGCATTCGGAACTTCTCATGACTCTTGTATCTTTAACTAGTTCTCTTAGTCTTTCATCCGCAATAACGAAGTCAATTATACTGCGGCTATTTCCTTCACACCAGGTCATTTTATGTCGACACCAAGTATTTGTAATAAATAGACCCTTTTCTAAGCATAAGCTAACTAATTCTTCCCCGTTATAATTTTTTCTTGTTGGACTCCCAAACTTGCCTAGCACGCTTTCTGTTCCTGTATCCTGACGTTTGACGCCGACCCATCCGTTCATATCTCCTAGCAGAATTATTCTTTCACCTTGATCGCAAGTACTTATTGTATCATTCAAAGTGTCCCAGAATGCGTCTTTCACTTCTCTCGGATCGCTGTCAACCGGAGTCTAGCATGTTATGATGAATAATCTTCTGATTCCTATCTTCATTCTAGCCCATAGCAATCTGGGTGATACAAAATCATGATCTTTGAGATGCTGTCTTGCTTTTTCATTCATAATTGAAACGACCCCCTGACTACCGTGTGATTCACTACCTACTCCTGACCATATTTTAAAGCCGCCTTCTAAAACCCCATTTTCTATGTTTCTACTTTCGCAACCCTTTTTCTTCGTCTCAGGTACACATAAAATATTTAATTTCCTTACGTGCATAGTTTCTCGTAGTTATCTTACCTTAAGATCATTCACTTCTCTAGCATTCCAAACACCCAGTCTCCATTCATCGCCTGAAACTCGACCTTTACGTTTACCGTGTGTATGCATTTCGTCAATGAAAGTTTCAGTCCATTCCGAGGCTACTTCATTGTTTGTATTATTCATGTTTAGATGACACATCCAACTATCACCTTTATGCGCGAAATTTGTTTTGCGAGTCGAAATCATGTCCAAGTTAAGTAGTGATTCGTCGTGCGATGAAGAGATTAGTTGTAACGTCAGTCCCACCAAATCATCTGTTGCTGGGGTGGGGGGGGGCAGATAAAGGAAACCGAGAGCCTCAGTTGGTTGCTGATTTATGCTGAGAAGGTCACGAGCATTCCCATCTACTGATTGCCGGCCTACCTCTAAACAAGGAGCTAAAAACTCTCCTTTTTTATAAATCTTGTATGAAATTGTTAGTATATAGAGACACAGTTTAAAGGAAAATGATGAAACTTAAGAATTTTATATTTGGGTTGTTTCGCAGTTTAAAAGACGTGTCCTACTCCTGTAAACACTGACTCGAGACTAATTTTGTTTTCTTTGAAGGGGCAAAGGCAAGCCATGTGCTAAAAGTTCGTTTCGAATTTAAGCGTTGGAAATATCGAGTGCTTTAAAAAATTTTCTGATATTCTCTCGATAATGTGAAAATCTCTGAAATACAGTGTAGTTTTTGATTTATTGTGGCGTAAATTCTTTGAAAAAGCATTTAAACATTATTATAAAATTCAGTGAAAATCATCAAAATTAATCCCTGGAATCTCTAAAAAAAGCCTTAACATGTCAAAAATTCTTAGGAAGACAATTGTTTGAAGTTCCTTTGAAACTATTAAAACCAGTTAAAAATTCTCTTAATTTATCCCTCGAAGCTCTCCAAAAGGCTTAATATTTGATATAATAATGTTGAGCATATAATGTCGAAAATTTCTGACAAAATCGAGTGCGAAGCACGAGGCGCGTGATCAGAATGTAATCGTTAAAGCCCAAGGAGCTTTAACAGAAGAGAATTCACAATCAGCTAATTACAGTTGTCGATACTTTGACCTTTAATTCTGAAAGGTCTGTGCACAAATGTTTCGTTGGTCCAAAAATTTAATTTTTCAATTTTTAATATAATTTTTTACGATCAGAACAAAAACTACACATTCTTTGAAAAAATGATCGATGACAAACTTGTAGCTCTTTTCTGGGTGAACAACTTTTGTCTGATTATTTTTCTCGTAGTTCGAGTCGTTTGTCCAAAAACATGATTTCTTTATTTTCAATGTTGTCTTTTTACAAATAAAACAAAAACTACGTGTTTTATAAAAAAGTGATCAATTGAAAATTTGTAGATCGATTTTCGGTGCACAATTCTTGTTGATTCATCTTTTTTGTCATCTTACATAGTTTGAACACAAAATGGAATTTTCGATTTTTCTTCATTTTTTTGCGATCAAAATTTGAATTTTCGATTTTTCGAGAAAATGAAAAAAGTTGTTATGATCCTTTTGTAGAGCTTTCATAAATGAAAGTTTTTTTTTCTCTTGACTTTTTTTCATATCGTGCGTTGTTTGGCTTAAAATGTTCATTTTCGTTTGTGTTTTGGATTTTGAAAATGCTGTAACTCTGGTATGTATACCATTATGTATACCATTAAGCCATTTCCCTTTATTCGGGGTAGGCGTGACACTACCCGATTCGGGTAGTGTTTCTAGGTGGATAGTTTCTTGTAGTAAATAACTACAAGTGTGGGCTCACCACACCCACGACATGCCAACAGCACGTAGTTAGTAGTATTCCCGGACGGTCACCCATCCAAGTACTAACCAAGTACTATAAAGAGCCGTACATGGCATTTTCAAATCGTGAAAAAAAGTTGTCTCAAAAATTTTGAAAACTCCGTAACTTTTCGAATGTCCATTCAAAATAGCTGGTTATCGACCTCGATCTTTCTTTCTGGTCCCTAAAACTGTGTGCGAAGCAAAATCCAAATCAATTAGCCTTTCAAAATGTATCCGGTATGCAGACGATAACGACGGACATACACCATCGTAAAAGCGATTCTTTCGGATTCAAGGGGTCTAGAAACGTGGAGATTTGAAGAAATCCACGATTTTCAGTTTTCACATAAAAACAACACCTTCTCATTATGATGAGAATGTAAAAAGAGGTAAGAAAAACAAAATAACTTCCAAATCCCCTTCCTTTCTTCTGTCCTCGTTTTTATTTTTATCTATTTTAAAATATTTTCTTTATCTCTATCTTTTCTTCTTTATCATGTCTTCTTCTTTATCTTTTCTTTATCTTTATCATATCTTTATCTTTTCATCTAAGTTCAACCAGTTTAATCAGTCAATCACTGGGTGAAATATTTTTTATTAGCGTGAACTTTTAACCTTCATTTTAAACAGCTTCAGGCTTTATATGTGACCGTCCACGAAGGAAGGGACCTAAGGGGCCGTACTTAAATTATGTAGCGGATTATATGCCCTCTGTGAAAGCCTCCTTCCTCCTGTAACAAACTGTGACAAAATATTTCTACCCCCCCCCCCCCCCCCTTCCACTCTTTCTGCACGTAATTTTTAGTTTCCAAAAAGGTTTTACTAGTTATTGCTAGTAGAATTAGGCAGGGTGTCCGAGGACTTAATTTTTATAATTCCCTTATTTTTCCTTGTCTAATTTTTCATTTTCCTTGATCATTAATATTCAAATACCAACATTTTAATTTTGAAATACTTTTAACATAGAATCTTTTATAAACGGAAAAAAATAGTATTTAAGATACAAATTTATTAATTTATGTTAAACACAAGAATGTATTTTCTATTATAAAAGATGGTTTTTTAACAAAATACTTGCATTATCAGCAAAATAATTAAATTTTTAACATTATAGTTGAATTTTCAACTTAAAAAGATAAATTCCCAACAAAAAGTGCCATAGTTTATATTTCAATAAAAAAGATGAAATTTATACAAAAGGCAGTTTTTTAAAACAAAAATACGAATTTTCAACAAATATAAAGACTTTTCACTAAAGAAAGAAAATTTAACTTAAATTGTTGAGCCTTCAAGCCAAAAGACGAATTTTCTCCACAAAAATTGAATTTACAAACAAAAATGTGTCTTCGGCAAAAAATTATTTTTCCACGAAATTGATGCATTTTTACATAACAAAAATGACATTTTAAACCAAGGAAATTACGTTCCTTACCAAAAAAGGAGAACTTTCAACTGGAAAAGATAAATTAAAAAAAATGGAAAAGTTACATTTTCAGTTAACAAAAATTAATTTAAAAAAAAAATCTTTTCCACTAAACAGTTATATTTTTAACTAAAGACATAAGCCTTAAATAAACAAACAAAATTTAACACTGTAGTTTAACTTTTATCCAACTAATTGAATTTTCAGTTCAAAAAGATTTATTTTCAAGAATATTGTTAAACTTTCAACCTCAAGCCAAGAAGAATAATTTTTAACCAAAAAGTTGTATTTTCATTTAAAAAAAAAAAAGACATTTCGACCAAAGCGGATGAATTTATAAATAAAATTTTTTTTTTCAAATTGTTAAATTTTAATCGAAAAGTTAAATTTTCAAAGAACATCAGTAGAATTTTCAACCAAAAGTATGAATTTTTAACAAAATAGTTTTATTTTAAAACAAACAGTTGCATTTTTATCCAAGAAAGATCTAATTTCTGCTAAAGCAGGTGAATTTTGAAATCAGAAAGACAAATTTTCAAAAAAGAGTTCAATTTAAAACCGAACAGTTGCATTTTTATTCAAGAAAGATGAAATATTTCTTCTAAAACAGATGAATTAAAAAAAGAAAACTTGAAAAAAATAGTTAAATTTTCTTCCAAAGAAGATTTCAATTCACTTTCCAACACTAAAATAAGAATTGTAAACTATAAGTTATTTTTCTTTTGAATAATCGAATTTTTAACCAAAAAGTATGACTTTTTAACAAGATTGTTAAATTAGTTGCATTTTTGGCCAAGAAAAATGAAAATTTCACTAAAACAGGTGCATTTTTAAATTAAAAAGACAAATTTTTTAGAAAAAAATATTTTTCATCCAAAAAAGATTTCAGTTCACTTATCGGCAACAAAATATTAATTTTAAACAAAACTTTAATATTATACGAAAAGAGTTGAATTTTCAACCCAAAAAGACGAATTTTTAACAAAAAAGTTGATTTGGCAGAAAAAGTAATGTCTTTTTAAGAAAATTGTTAAATTTTCAACCAAATAATAAAATTTATGACTAAAAAGATAATCTTCAGGAGAAAGTTTTTACGAATTTGCAAAAATTACGTGCATGAGTGAAGTACCCCCTCCCCTCTTCTGTCCCTAATGCGTCAAAGCTACGGGCGCTCGTAGCAGAGACCGCAAGCTAGAGATGGGGAGTGACGTCAAATGACGCCGACCGCTTCGGTCATCTGACCGATTTCCCGTCATCTGACTGTCTGACCGGACATTTTGGAAAAACTGGAAGTCATCTTATAAATAGTTATTGCAATGTTGTTAACTAAATGATGTAAGATGAAAACAAAAACGGAACAATTTTTGATGTAATTGCAGGCTGTTAATCTCTCAGACGGACAATTTCTTCGATTTGCGTGATTTTAATGAGACATAACCTACAAAAATCATACGTAATTAAGACATAAATTTATGGCAAATATGATTGATTTATTTCAGGATTAAATCTAACTAAATGACTGAACGCTAATTTGAATTTTACGTCATGGAATTTTTATCTGCGGTTTCATTATATTGTAGATGACATTTTTATTTATTATAGGGATAAATTTAGTAATAAGAAAGAAAACTGGAATAAGCCTATCTTAACGTGAAGCGACTCCGTAAAACTAAACTTACGCGAAATGGAAAAATTTTCGCTGGTGCTGTAAAAACTATATTCTGGTTTTGATTGTAGTATAAGGCTTTTATTTTTCAAGATTTCTTTTTTTAGTTTTAAAGTTCTCAAGAAACTAAATAAATTCGTGTAGCTTTTTCTCTACATATTATATAGATAACCGGGCTTTCAGCGTATAATAATATTTATTACTATTATACTTAATTCTGTTGTTGAAAAATCAACTGTTTTGTAGAAACTTCAACCAGTTTTTTCTTTCTTTCCTGAAAAACCTTTGCTGGTTGAAAATTCAGCACTTTTATCGAAAATTCATCTCTTTGGGTAGAAAATTCACTTTGTTAACTGAAAATTTAACTATCACATTTTTGTCTGAAAATTGATCTTTTTTAGTTGAAATTCAACTATTAAATTTCTTATTGAGAATTCATCTTTTTTGGTTGAAAATTCAAATACATGGTTGCAACTCGAAGTACTTTGTTAAAAATTAATTTTTTCCTTTGAAGATTCATCGCTTTAGTTGAAAATTTATCTCTTTAATCCAAAATTATTTTTTTTCTTTGATAAAATTAATCTTATTGCTTGAAATTACATATTGTTGGTTAAAAATATAATCATTTTGTTGAAAATTTAACTGTTTCATTAAACATTCATTCTTTTTGGTTGAATATTCGTCTTTTTTTTTGGGTAAAATATCAACTATTAAATGTTTTGTCAAAAGAATTTAACTTGATTGGAAATTTGAAGAACAGAAAAGTTAAAAAGTGCAGTTCTTATTTTCAATTTAAGATTCAACATTTATCGGCCCGAAAATTTTGAGCTTATAAGTTTAAAATAGCTTGAAATTTTGGTACTTCTGAACTTTAAACTTTTCTTTAAATTGTTAACAGTTCAGTCTAATGATTTTGAATTTAAAAGCGTTTTAATTTGGATTTTCCAAAAACATAAAAATACGTTATTTCGAGGCTCTCCAAAAACACTTTTACTATTACAAATTCAAAACTAAAAATGTAAAAGCTTGAGCTATTCAAATTAGAACTAATGATCAATTCCTGAATTTTAAACGATGCTTCTATTTGAAATTCTCTTATTTCTAAAGTTTCACTGAAATTATTTTTTACACGTTTTCAATTTAACATTATTTTGATTCTTGAGATTTTCATTTAAATTCTGTTTGATTTCGAACAATTTATCTAAATTGTAAAGAAGAGAGAATCCTAAACTGCGATTTTAAGTGTTATGAAATTATAGTCGAGCAAGTTTTTGAATTCCTTAAATGAAATACAAATAATTTTGAATTTGGTATCAAGAAATTATTCTAATGTTAACCTTTATCCTACTTGACAATTATTTAAGTATACAGGATTTTTATTTAAAATTGTACAATTATGAACAATTCAAATTTGAAATGACAAAAGGTTGAACATTTAAATTTTAAAGCATAATTTGTGCAATTTTGAACGATTTTAATTAACCCCAAATAGTTTTGAATTTTGTTAAGATGAAATTATTCCAATTCTAACCTTCTCTATCATACAATTATTTAGAAATAAAGGGTTTAAATTTAAAATTGTATAATTCTTAAAAACTTAGATTTGAAACGGCAAAATGTTAAGCGTGTAGATTCTAAAACCAAATGTATACAATTTGGAATTATTTAAATGAAAACCAAATACTTTTGTAGTTTGTTAACATTACATTTTAACACGTATGCATACAGGTTAGGTTCACCTGCCACAAGAAAATACTACAAACTAAATTTTATACCATGTATTGGATAATAAAACTCACACAAAATCATCATTTTGGCTTTTTTTTAAAGCGTACTTCTTAGTTTTCAAGATTTGAAAACTATATCCGAAAAGATATGACAGGGGAAAAATGACAGGTGTGTAATTTTTCCCTGTCATTTTTTTTCTGTCATTTTTTCGCGACCACAAGAAAATGACAGGGAAACGACAGGCAAAATGACAGGAAAACGACAGCCGAAAATGACTGGCCCTATTTGGCCATAATTTATAATAATATTTTGTAACATTATAAATTCTCGAATACTTGCAGAATTATTTGAACTTTCCTGTAAAGCTTAAAGAATCATTAGCAAGAGAAAATTATTGGGAATTTTCATGATGAAACACCTTTCTGTAGCCTGTTGCTAATTCCGAATTATCTTCAAACACATAAATTGTGGAATGTGTTCGATTTGCCATTTTAATGCCTTCTTCTCCTTACAAAGGACTAAACTTCAGTATCACGGGCAACAATTTCAGATTATTTTCAACTTTCTTCATCCCCCAAGAAGTGCTCCTAATTCCATGATCCAACAAAGAATGGTCTCGCCACGCGCATCTAAAAAAAGTGAACCAATCAAAGGGTCCGTAGGTTGCGCGTGGCGGAACCATTCTTTGTTGGATCATGGAATTGGAGCACGCAGTCAACCCAGTCAATTTGTTAAGGGAATGAAGAAAGTTGAAAATAGTCTGAAATTTTTGGCCGTGGTACTTAAGTTTAGCACTTTGTAAGGATAAGAAGTCTTTAAAATGGCAAATCGAACACATTCCACAATTGATGTGTTGGAAAGATAATCCGGAATTAGCAGCAGGCTACAAAGAGGTGTTTCATCATGAAAATTTCCATACTAGTTTTATTTTGCTAATGATTTTTTAAGCTTTACAGAAAAGTTCAAATATTTGAACTTTCCTGTAAAGCTTATATTTGAACGATATTATAATAAATTATGGCTAAGCAGGGCCAGTCATTTTCGGCTGTCGTTTTCCTGTCATTTTGCCTGTCGTTTCCCTGTCATTTTCTTGTGGTCGCGAAAAAATGACAGAAAAAAAATGACAGGGAAAAAATGACACACCTGTCATTTTTTTCCTGTCATATCTTTTCGTAAGGGTCCGTTGACAGCAAAGAGATACGATCACTTTTCACGTACTGATTCCTTCTTCTTCACTTTTCTTTAGAAAAAAATTTCGTTTCACTAATAAAAAGGTTTTGTGTCGTTTATATCTATGTTATTAATTCAATTTTTCGCATAATAACATGATTTCCACTTGTCCGGTCAGGTGACAGTCAGATTACCGGAAATTGGTCATCTGACGGTCACTCCCCATCTCTACCGCAAGCCAGCATTTGAGCAGTGGGGATGCGTCTACGAAAAGCACCCCCTCCACTTACCACTACACTTTTAGGCATGACATGTCTTAGCTCACGGACACGTCGTGTACAGCTGTAGTGGTAAGTGGAGGGGCTAGCTTTCGTAGGCCTTTCGTTCGGTCTCCGCGTACGCTTATGCGTTTGTGGCTTAATAACGAGAAAAGTAAAATTAACTTAACAAATTTCTGATTATTGGAAATGAAAAATTAGCTCAGAAATTATCGAGTGGCGTGAGAAAATAAAAAATTATATTTGTCCGCATCAGGTCCCTTTCTTCGCGAACGGTCACATATTGATATTAAGAAATAATAAATAGCTTTCAAGGCGATTCCATGATGTTACATGATGTTACAAGTGTTTTTTGAAAACATTTCAGAAGACACAGTTCAAATTTTAAACATAGAAGCAGGTCGAAGCGTTGGTTGGTTTCCTGGTAGGCTGAGATACGCAAGATTGCGCAATCAATTCTCGCCGTCCGTGCTTTGGAATTTTTTTTTAATCATCAAAATGTTCGTTTATTATATTTTAGAATAAAATTATACCATTCAATGATTATTCATTCATTATTTTCAATAAAAAGTCTGTTTATCATATTTTTATTATCACTCGTTTGGACAATATTGTGCATTTTATTAAAATTATTTGTTCTTCAATAGTTTCAAGTATTTATATTTTTAAATCAAAGAGAAACAAAATGTTATAAATGAAAATTTCAATAATAAATGCGAAATACCAGTGGATGCAGTGACTCATTTCATAGACATTTACTAGTAAGAATAGATAAATAACTATTAAGAGTTTATAACTAGTAAGAATAGATTATTATTATTATTATTTAATAGTTAATAATAAATGTAAATGTAAAGAACTAATTGTATTAAAAATAATTAATTAAAATAATTATGTGTTTTTTTGTAGTTTGCGAAAAACATTTTAATTTTGTATTTATTGTTGAAATTTTCGTTTGAAACCCTTTGTTCCTAGTTTCATTCAGAAAACAGAAATACTAGAAACTATTGAAGAATAAAGAATTTTAATAAAATGCACAATTGTTCAAACGAGTAATAATAAAAATACGATAAACGGAGTTTTTATTGAAAATAAGGAATAAATTATCATTGAATGGTACAATTTTATTAAATTTTATACAAAAATATAATAAACAAGCATTTTGATAATCAAGAGTAAATTTTAAGCACGGACAGCGAGAATCGATCGCGCAACCTTGCGACTATCAGCCGAGTACTCTACCAGGAACATACCGACGCGTCGCGACGCTTCAAACTACTTCTACGCCGGCTCGATGACCATCCGTTCGCAATTCTTAAATTGCATTTTTCTCGAATCTGGGTCAAAATTGCGTCTTCTTGATTTTTCTCAGGGAACCTCTGGTACGTACCTTTCATTGAGAAGAGTATCAATTCGAACAAAAAAAGCGTACCTCAAGGTGCCCTTCTGAGAGGTTGTTGAACAGATAAGTGTTGAGACAAATTAATTCAGTGTGGTTTGTGGAGTATCAAGGGCATTTTTGTTTTAATTTAGGCATTATGTTTTTTCATTTGTTTTATTTAGTATTGAAATAAATATAATTATTATTTAAATAACCAAACTTACAGCAGAGCCGATTGTTCGTTTGCAAAATTAACCTCACACAATACTTCGGTGATAGCAAACACGGGTTTCTGCTGATTTTTAATGGTTATCATGTGAACACTGTCAAAAAGTTTTGAAAAGGATCAAATAAAAAACTGGGGTTTCTATTAGAACCAATTTTTGGTTCCAAAGGAGCTGCAACAAAAAGGAACCTCTCTTGCTGAAAAGGAATCCAAAATGATAAATGGTTTCTAAATGAACCGAAATGTGTGTTCAAATGGTTCTAATAGAGCCTTTTTCTCACTTCTGTCTTGACTCACTTCAAAGATTGCACAAGTTAATGATGCACATTTTGCTTTATAATTTGAATTGAATAAAATTAAACTGGAAAAAATTGAATGAAGAAACTAAAATCATACACATTAGTCATTCTTGAAAGGAAGATATCGCACATGAAATGTGACAGTTTTGAAGGTTATGTTGCAAATCCGAAGTTTCCTACTGCGCATGCACAAGAAGCGCGGGACTATTCAAAATGATATAATAAACACTTGCAAAATTAGGTTAATATAACATTTTTTTAAGAAGCTAGGTATTTCTATAATTCAATTTAGTTTGTTTTGGATTACAATAAAAAACTTTTGTTAACATTTATCTGTGTGACTATTCATAGTATATTTATTGATTTCAAATAGGCTCGCGCTTCTCGGCACATGCGCAGTTGAAAACGTCGGCAACCGCCTATGGCCATCTATCGGATGTTAACAAACTAAAAAGGAACCCTCAAGAGGTCCTTTTGAGCCTAAGTTCTGAATGATCCCAAGTTTCACTTGAGCCGCAACATGACTGAACCCTCAGTTTTTTCTGCAGAGATGATGTAGTTTAACACAGAAATCGGAGAAAGTGTCTGCTTTTATTTTCCTTGATTTCTCTCAAAATATTGCATATAATTCCATTATATTTCGTTCAAGATACTGCAGAGTGGTCTGCTCTCATATTTTATCACATAAAGTCTTAATCAATAAAAATCGACCTGATTCTCTATACAGACTTACCCGAACTTGATTCCATATTGCATGGAGCAGTCAATATATAACCAATTTTTAATTTTTTAATTTGACACCAGATTTAGAATGAGCCATGTCAATATCCTCTTATATAAAAAGCTTTTAGGGTCATTCAATCCCATGCAGAAATTGCCCCATTTTGCCTTATTTAAAATGTAACGCTTACAAGGCCACACATGTTATGCCACACATCTGCCATTGTCGCGCTCGTCGAATGTTTGGTCAACCTAACCTAGTGTGGATAGTTGGTGCTGTTATGTGTATCGATATCAATATTTTCATTGAATAGATCTTTATAAATATTTTGCACGCTGAGACATAATTGATAAAAAAAAAGAAAACAGTAAAAAAAGTAGTTTTTGTTTATTATTATAATTTGACACCAGATTTAGAATGAATGACGTCAAAATCCTCTTATAAAAAGCTTTCATGGTCATTCAATCCCGTGCAGAAATTGCCCTATTTTGCCTCATTGAAAATGTGGTGCCGATAAGGTCACACATGTTACACCACACACCTGTCATCGTCGCGCTCATCGAACGTTTGGTTAACCTAACCTAGTTTGGATGGTTGGTGCTGTTGTTACGTGTATTTATGATAGCAATATTTGTATTTAATAATTCTTTATAAATATTTTGTATGCTATGACATAATGGCAAAGTGGTCAGTACCTTACCAGGCCCACATTTAGATTTCTGCACGGGGACTTTTTTGTAGAAGGATTTGATGCCATGTGATGAGTGTGTCACGTGACCAGATTTCTACATTACCGGCACTTTTTTATTTGTCAACTTATTTTCACACGAATAGCCACATCGAGTTGAAAATGTGGGATAATAAATAAGAAGCACTAAGAAAGGCGGTTCTGGTCCCAAATTGTAATAATCATGAAAGAGGAAAAAAAATGTGTTTACAAAAAAAACTTCTTTCATGATTATTACAATTTAGGACCCTGCGACTTCAAAAACCACATATTCTACATATGAAATTTTATAATTCTATAATTTTGTAATCTGTAATTCACTTTTGTCCTAATCAAACGTTTTGGATAAATTCTGAAACATGGACCAAATTTTTAACAAAAGAGGGACGAGAGAAAGAAAATAAGTAAAAAGTATTAGAAAAAGCTTCTGTTTCTTTTCGCTTCCTTTTTCTCATGAGATTTTGTTTTCAAATTTGGTAGTTGTTTGGTTCTTAGATTTTTAACACTTTTTATTTAATTGTTGGAATTCTGCTATTAGATCATTATTATCACACGTAGTATTTACTGATGTTAATTTATTTGTAGTACTCATGTTCGTTATATGCGATTATTTTTCTTAGAAAAAATAATATACCTGATTACAAAGCTATTCTCATATTAGCTACTATAATTGTACATAATCGAATGGTGACGTGCACTTAAATATATATAGCCATGTACATAGATATTTTCATCAATCTCTCCCACTCCAGTGAAATCAGCAATTGCTTTGATAAGACTCTAGTCACTTCTTTTTGTGAGAGCTATGTAGATGTTATTCTATTTGCACCTCTATCATCAGTTTTATTTTTTCAAGTCATGGAAAAGTGCCACGAAATTTTAATGATAAATTTAATGATATAATTTTGCATTTCAAAAAGTTTATGTTTTGATAAAGTGACAGTTTTTGTAATTAATGAAGTGTAAAGAAATAAACAAATTTAATCAAAATGGATAAAGGGGGAAAGAGTCGTCAAAAAAATCCACGAGAAGGGGCCAACCCATTCTCAGTAATTACATTCGCGTAAGTTATTAGTGAATTTCATAAGAAAAATGATAATACAATAAATATAAAATTAAGAATTTTTCTGATTGTTAGGTGGGCTTTCAAATATTTTCGAATCGGATTGAAGAGAGACTTTCAAGAAGAGGACCTTTTTTCACCACTTAAAAGTCACTCAAGTCAATATTTAGGTGAAAAATTAGATCATTTATGGAGGAATGAAGAAAAGCGATCTAAGGAAGACCCCAGGCTTAAACCAAGTTTATGGAGGGCGCTTTTGAAGTGTTTTGGAGGCGAAATATTGAGGGTGGGAGTATGCCAATTATTATTGGAAATTTGTATCAAGTATGTGGAATTAATTTATTCAATCAAAAATTTTATTATTTATAGTTTAGAATATATTTTAGTGAAAGCAAATCCACTTCTGATGTTAGACTTTCTCAAAGATATTATATTCGAGGAGTCGAATTGTTTAAGCTGAAATTTAATTTTTTTTTGAACGTATGCAAATCATCTTTTGTAATAAATTAAAATAGGGAAGGCGGGAGTTTTTGAATTTCGTTTTCGTATGAAAAATAACTTTCAAATTATAACCAAACATGCAACTGAATATTTTTCAGACTTCCTCAACCAATTTATTTGAGCAAATTGCTGAAATATTACAATGAAAAGAATGAGATGTCTACCACAGAGGCTTGTTATTGGGCTGGAGCCTTGGCTTTGAGCCTCCTTATATCTGGACCAATGTTCCAATTTATAAATTTCTATATGATTCATTTAGGAATGAAGTTTAGAGTTTCTTGTTGTTCCTTAATTTACAGAAAAGTTTTGAGAACATCGAGATCTCCTAAAGTGCAAACAACAGCTGGCCAGGTGAATTTATACAAATATCGAAATATATAATTTTATATTATTCATGAATTAAACATAATTCCCGCCTGTCAACTCAAAGTTTATCTATAATTGCGGGAAATATAAAAAAAAGCAGTAATCAGTGGGTCACCACGTGCACTCAGCCTGCATTGCTCACTCGTTAAAGCTTTTTTCTTATTAAATTTGAATAATAAGATAATATGATTCTCTGCAGATAGTGAATTTTTTGAGCAACGATGTTAGTACTTTGGATTTGACTTTGATTTCCTGCAATTTCTTGTGGATTTCACCCATAAAGACCGTGATTGTACTGTATCTAATTTACCAGGAAGTAGAATTATCAGCTATTTTTGGAACATTGGTCATGGTAATGTTAATCCCGATTCAAGGTTACCTAGCAACATTTGTTAGAAAAATAAGTTTTAAGGCTGCCCTAAAAACTGACGAAAGACTTCGCATCATGAACGAGATTATTATGGGAGTGCAAGTCATCAAGATGTATGCCTGGGAAAAACCTTTTTCTCTCTTGGCCAATGCTGCAAGGGCGTGAGTATATAAAAATATATTAATTTTGCCTTGAAGGTTAAACAATTTTGAGCTCCTTCCTCACAATTTCATGAAGTTGTAGCCCAATAAACTCATTTTTAGTGATTCTGAGATCCCTAGATTAGGAACATTATAAATTCGTCCTGTTTCAGGAGGAAATTCCTGTAGGATATTTTTATTACTTTTGTCATTAAAAAGTTGCAAATGAATAAGGACGTATTTTGAGCTTTATTGGTGCTTTAGTCTTACTTCAGCAGTATTTGACTTTAGAAAAAGTAAACTAGAACTTTTCGAGTACCTTTCTCTAAAAGAAACCGTATCCGAATTTTTAAAAAATGTTCTCAAAGATAAATTTTTGACATGTAAAAATTTCGAATGCAATGTTTTTTTTAATTAAGTCTTATCCTAATAGTTTCAGCCGTATCATAAGAGCCATTTTAAAATCTCAAGGTTAGATTAAAATTCATTGAACTCACAAAAACTTTCAAATAATTACTTTCATGCTAATCTTATCAGTTTTAAAATTTAGTTCTCAAAATCGGATGACTTTTTTTAGCGTTTTTGAATTCTTATTAAAATGCAGTGCCCTCAGAAACTTTTAGAAGCATACTTTAATTCTGAGTGTATACTTGTTTCATGGAATATAGCGTCTTTTTCATTCTTTTCACATTTTAACATCCACCATTGTTGATACCGGTACTGATTTTGATTTTTTAAAATCGATTTCAATTCAGCGATCTGAAAAATTTCTGCGTGCGAGTACATCTAGCCTGGCCCAATTAAGTTGAAAAATTTTTTATAGCTAGTTCCGTAAATCCTCTATTATACTATTATTATAGTTTGAATATTTTACGCAGTTGATTGATCGATTGAAGGACGTACTTCATGTATTAGTCATTTCCTCTGTACAACAGGTATATGTAGAGAGTATATACCAATTGTGCCCCTTAATGTATTCCAAAACATGCGACATCTGTCTTCTGCTTCTAAAAATACTCACAGTTCAATGTTACATGAAGCTCATGAATATCTACCTAAAAATTGGACGAAATATAAATAGGAATTAAAGTCTTGTTTAAAAAATAAAACCTTCTTAAAATCATTTTTTTCAGCTTTTTCAATGTATGACTTTCTGATACAACCTGCTTATACTTTATTTTCTACATAATTTAATCAAGTTAAATTCCAACAAAGTTCATTATCAATGCAAATAAATATGAAATACAAGATAGACAATTTTGCGATAAAATCCAATGTCATGTATAGCTTGAATTCTTAATGATATACGTACTTTGAAATTTCTGTGTCGTATTCATCAGTTAAATATCAAACAATAAATATTTTTCAATCGTATGCCAGAAATGAAGGAAGCGAAGT
Organism: Andricus quercusramuli; assembly: GCA_932178445.1. NCBI lineage: Eukaryota > Metazoa > Arthropoda > Insecta > Hymenoptera > Cynipidae > Andricus > Andricus quercusramuli. The sequence continues at coordinate 13,968 of CAKNXH010053428.1, read as the reverse complement.
TTCGTACTTGTTTATCGCATTTCTATATAACAATAATAGTAGTCGATACAAAGAACAAGATTCAGTATTAGACTATCCGGAAACCGCGTTAGCATTATTTCAAGGCCGTTGTTCACGGATACATTTTCTGAGCCCCTCGATCTACACTCCAGATCATATCATTTGCGGCAATTGCCTCTTCGGTCTTCTCCGGTTGCCAGGCAATATGCAAGGTATTGTCGCAACGGTATCACCGGGTATTGGCTTTCATCCGGCAGTTTACCAATTCGACCTAGACACGGGCTGCAAGCTCTGGCTTTCTGACGGGGGTAGCGTCCAGCTCAACGAAAACTAGGACAGAGCCGAGGTGCTCCACCAGGACTGCCTTCAGAGCTTCCTCAATCTCCACGACCTCGGTAGACTCGACGAGGTCACACATCACCAGTTGAGTTCTCCAGAAGCTTCTGCAAGAACAGTTCCGAATCGCTCCCTCTCCTCTTTTCTGGGTTTGAGCGTAACCAGCGCATGGCTCGTCTCTGCCTGCCCGAAGGATTTGACAGAAACATCATGGTCATCAGTCTGGGCTCTCGTCTGAACTTCCTTCAGTACGTCCGCATACTTCTTCGCGGGAAAAGCTTCCCGGGAAACTCTCCTCATCCTTGACCTCTTTGGTCAACCAAGTCCTTGTACAGTTAGCGGGTCCACTGTCGGCCCCTATTCCTTCACTTTTTGGCGGTTGCTTTCGCCTTTTCCAATCCAGTCACCATCGGCCTGGGTGTTCGACTTCTCGAAGGCTGCTTTCACCTCAAACCTCCCCTCGGAGATTGAAGTCAGCTACCTATCTACTCCTTTAACCCGCTGTTTTAGCTGCTTCTAAAATCCATCGAGCATATTATTTCAATTACTAATCACGCAGACATCTTTTTGGTCTTATTAGCTTCTCTCAACAGGATATCGAGCTTGATAACTTGCTCTGTCACACCAAAACCTTTAAGAGGACCTCTGCTCTTTGCTCCCTAAGAATTTCCTCGATTTCCGAGATGCTCCTGCGTCTTTTTCTCATAGCTCAATTCGCCCCCGGTAGCAAATGATTTCTTGTCCTTGGTGACGTCCTCATAGTAGAGTCAGTTTCTTCCATTGACCAGTTCACGGAATTCATGGGATTCACGGAATTCATGGAACTCAAGGAATTCATGTAATTCGCGGATTTCATGGAATTGGCGGGTATCGTGGAATTCGCGGGTGTCGTGGAATTCACGGATTTCATGGAATTCACGGAATTCATGGAATTCAAGGAATTCATGAAATTTACGGAATTCAAGGATTATATTATTTTAATAATAATAATAATAATATAAAACTTCATTTGTATAAATCTCCCAAATTTTCCTGAAACTCACTGTGCAATATTGCCGGATAAGCGGACATTTTCTTGGTTGAACGAACGTTGCCCTAACTTCTCTATGCTATATTTAATCTTGCATTGTAAGAATCAGAAAAAAGAGGAGAATAGGAGAAGAAGAGAAGGTCTAAGAATAAAAGGATAAATACTATACAAATTTCCAAAGGCCGCATGGGAGTGGGGTCTCCTTATACTACTTCGTGGTAGCCGGGAAAGAATAAAGAGAAAAAGGGGTTATTCAAGATATCAAGTTTGAAAATGAGCAAGAATTAAAAGAAGTATTTTTGGAAAAGTTGTGAAATTTAACGACTTATGGTTGAATTGGAGAAATGTAGATTGATGAAAAAGGATGGGGAAGAATAAAAAATAAGTGGGGCACTTTGTATGACTGAGTTGATGAAATTAAGGGAATGACTGGACACATAAGAGGAAGGAATAAAAGTCATAATTGGATAAGATTTAAGTAAGTAGAAGAAAGTCAAAAGAAAAAATGATGAAATGTGCTAGCAAAGAAGTAATTGAAAAGATTAGAGAAAATGTAAAGGTATTTTATGAATGAAAATATAAAAGGTGAAAAGAAAAAGGAATATCCGTATAGATAAGAATAGAAAGATTTAGTGAAAAGATTGAAGGATTTCTGCTGAAGAAGGGGGGGGGGGGGGGTATAAATGAAAATATAGAAGGCGAAAAGCAAGGGGAATATTCGTGTAAGAAAGAACAGAAAGACTCAGAGAAAAGATTGAAGGGTTGCAGCTGAAGAAGGGGGATATAAATGAAGAAATTTAAAAGATGATAGGGAAAAAAGCAAGCTAACTGTTTATGAAATATAATCATCATCTACATCTAAACGTTAACCATCAATTATTGTTTTAATATTAATTAATTTAATACTAATAATTCGAACTAACCTTCGTCGTATCAATAGTATGAATATATTTTAAATCTAATTATTTGATTCTAAGATAACTAGCATATCTTCCTATTTTCTCTTTAGGAAAGAAATAATAACAATTAGAAATTCTCTTTTCTTGGACAACACTGTATTGTCGGTGCATTGGTACACAGCAAGAATTGGCATCTTTATCACTATCGTGAGTTATGTTCTACTTGGAAACAAAATTACAGTAGAAAAGGTTTTCATGATAACTGCCTTCCTCAATGATCTAAAATTCTGTCTAAATCTGTTATTTACATACAGTAAGTACTATTATCTTTAGTATGTCTAACACAATTCAAGACTAAGTGAATTTTCTTTATTTTCTTTAGGTTTACAACGTATTGCTCGGTCAAGTGCCTGCATTGAACGAATTCGAACCTTCCTGATTAGTGAAGAACAACAAAGTCATTATATTGAAAACCATAAAAATGGATGCAATGCTCACCTTCGTAGTGAATCTACAAGACCCGATCTCCAATTAACAAACATATCAGCAAACTGGGATCCAGAATCGAATGAAAAGACTCTCAAGAACATAAATTTCTCAGCGAATCGTGGATCCCTAACAGCAATAATTGGCCAAGTTGGCTCTGGAAAAACAAGTCTTCTTCATCTAATCTTAGGAGAACTCCCTCTCGAAAGGGGTACAATTGAAATTAATGGAAAAATAGTTTATGTGAGCCAAGAACCATGGATTTTTGCATCCAGTATCAGACAAAATATCCTCTTTGGTCAACCATTGAACAAAAGTCGATACGACGAAGTGATTAAGGTTTGCCAACTGGAAAGAGATTTTTCAGTCCTTCCTCACAAAGATCAGACAATTATTGGAGAAAAGGGTATCAATCTGAGTGGGGGTCAAAAAGCAAGAATAAATCTTGCTCGAGCTGTTTATACAGAAGCTGATATTTATCTTCTTGACGACCCACTATCAGCTGTTGATGCTCATGTAGGCAGACACATTTTCGAAGAATGCATTTGTAAATATTTAAAAGGAAAAACTCGAATTTTAGTCACCCATCAGCTTCAGTATCTTCAAAATGTGGACCAAACTTATGTTTTTGACAGTGGTTCTGTTCTGATGAGTGGAACTTTCGAAGATTTGAAAAACTCGAATCTAGAGTTTCTGACGTTCATGCAAAGGAGTAATTATGATGAAAAGAAGGAGGATTTCAGGAATGAAGTGTCGTCCTTAGATTTTGAGACAATAGATATAGTTTCTGAGCAGGAACAAGAAGGTGTGGTTGAACATCGAACAATGGGAAGCATGTCGAAAAAAGTTTATCTTTCGTATTTTCAAGCAGCTGGAAGTATTTGGACCTTGGGTTTGGTTTTTATTCTTTCTATCTTGATGCCGACTGTTATCAATGCTGGAGATTATTTTCTATCTTACTGGGTGACTAGGAAGCAAAGACATGATAATAATTTATTGCAATATAGTTTGGAAGGAAAAGCAGATGAATTGCATTTAGAGTCCGATGATTATTGGTACATTTATATCTACTCTGCATTAGTAGCCGCAACAGTTGTTGTGATTTTTTTGAAACATTTTACGTTCCTTCTAATGTGTATGAGGTCATCGAAACAAATTCATGCTTCTGTCTTCCAAAGTATCATTCGAACTACGATGTCTTTTTTTCATGATAATCCATCCGGAAGGATTATGAATAGGTAAGATAATTGCATACATTTTTAGCCAACTCAAGATCATTTATTTATTTTTAAAAATAATTCAACAGAATTTAAGTCAATTGCAACAAATCCAAGAAATCAAATAAATGCATTTTTATTTTTTAAAACTCTATGAAATTTCACTCATTAAAATTAAGCTCAAATTGGATTCTGGTATTTCTACATGGATTGTAGATATTCTAATTATTTCTCATCCAAATTAAATTACATCCACTCAAGTTGAATTCTGTCAATGAACTCGAATTGTTGGAATTCATCTAAAATTGTCTCAGCTAAAAGTTTGCATTGTTATAGACTTTTTTCAGGTCAGAAATATCAATCCTGGCACCCATCTCATCAATTCTGATGAAACTTAGTGTAAATATAGTACGTTACGGGTGATGTTTGACGGCTCAAGGATTTTTAAAAATTTGTGGAAATTCTGGGAGCCACACTATTTTGAAATTTGGGGTCCACTTTTTTTTAACTGTAATATTTCTGACACTTTTCTTATGTAATAAGACATAGAGGCATTTCGTAAACCAAGATATTATTTTATATAAGATGTCAGAGAAAAAAATTCAAAATTTTCACACACAAAAAATCCAAAAAATTTGTTCATTCGAGTTTTGACGGAATTTGTTATTTTTTTTGTGTAGAATAACATTCCCTGTTCTTTTATCTTTTATTTCAAAAGAATTTTCAAACTTTCTCAAAATTCTTCGGCCGAAAAACATAACACATAAATTACTAGAACTATACTGAGTTTTATTAAAATCGATCGGATGGTTGCCAGTATTTATATTTCTGTCCTGGAAAGCAAACAATTTAAATTGAAGCAACTGTAATAAATTATTAAACTACAATTATAACAATTGTAATTGAATCCTGGTCAATTGAAATTATCAAACTAACATAAGTACACTTTGAATTTAAGTTAATTCTGGTAAAGTAGCTTAATTCATGTAAAATTGTAAATTAAAGCAGAATATTTTATGAGAAGTCAAATTTAATTCCAAAAATTCGTAACAAATGTTAGCAAATGAAGTTGCACTTAAATCAAATCAATTCAATTGAATTCAACGAAATTAAATTTTTTAAAAGTTTTTAAATCATTTTTTAAATTAGTAATTTCCTGAAATTCAACTGGAGTTGAGACAATTTCATTGATATCGACTAAAATAAAGTTACGTCAAATAAATTCGATAGAAATCGCATAAGTGTTACATGTCCTTACATACAGTGTTATAGGAAGTATTTTCCTGATTGCCTGTTGTATTTTTTAATATTATAGTAGAACGAAATTTATAAATTCAATAATATAACAATTAAATTTATAATATATTTGATTTATTAGGTTCTCTAAAGACATGGGATTGATGGACAGGTTTTTGCCTCAATCAATGAACGATGTGTCATCAATGCTGGGCTTCGTTTTTGGAGTGATGATTTTGACTGTTGTTATCAATTATTGGATGCTGATACCACTTTCATTCGCACTTTTAGTTTTGTTTTTGTTAAGGACAATTTATTGGAGAACCAGTCGGAGCGTCAAGCGTTTAGAAGGAATCAGTAAGTGATATTATAGGAATGTGAACTATTAAATCAAGCAAAACTAGCCGCTTCCGTACCTAATGGTGTAATGAAAGTGAAGGTCGACCTTGCGTCGACTAAGGGAGGGTGGGTCGCATCACGATGCAGCCCCACACTCCCGGGGCATCTCGTACTCATTGCGAGTCCTAAATATAGGCGTTGGGGATATAGTGAACCCATCGCCCTAGAGCTCAGGCTCTTGCAGTCAGCAAGTCAGCAAGTATTCGGCTAACTCCGAAGTGCAACGAATTATGCGGTTACACTACCAGTATCGCATAGCGTCATCCACAAAACGGCTTCTTCCGGATGGAGGCCATGCTTCAATTGGAAGTGGCAATAGGACCGAATCGAGGGGACGACCAGGCAATGGCCCCGGACAAATGCGAAGATATCGTTTTAAATAGTCGAACCAACTCAGGTGGCATATCCTCACCTGTTGGCAAGGAAGCTCATCGGCGCGAAGAGGATACATGCTGACGATTCATGAACCTTAAATCAAAATTCGTCCTGAACATGGTCATATAACGCCTCAGTATTTACGAGACCAGGTATCCTTTTTACGCCGAAAGGGATAGTAATTTCTTCATCAGCAAGAAGAAGAGCAACATACTCTAGCGAGAATACCACCCGTGCCAGCAAGACCACCTGTGCAGATAACCGATAATGCTAACATGAGGAATAGGAGATCAAAAATGAACCAAATAATCTTCCTCAGAATGGACAAATTAGATGAAGCGAATACTGCTCTCCACAAATTTCCTCCCCAAAGATAATCTCTGGGCTCTGAACTGTGTAGATTACGAGAAGGTGGTCTCCCTGCTTAGCGACAATCGAAGTAATGATACTTCAAACGCCTTAGTGACACTCGCGAACGCATTGCACAGCTGAGATTTCACAACGAGACGGTATGCATCAAACATTCAGTGCGTGATTAGCTACATTACATAAAATGAAAAATTGACTGAAAAAGTTAGAGCACTTGCCCGAAAGTTAAGGACAGCAACTCACACATTGAACAAGTATAAACTGTTGCCAAGAAGTGCCTTGAATGGCAGGTACAGTGGATTAAGCAGAGTTCTAGAGATTCTCGTCTTCTGGAAACAAGTATATGGAGATACTTATCCGCTGAATTAATACGCTTCAGATATATCACTCTTTCGTAACTTTTACCAAAGGCACCGGTTGCAACGTCCAGAGGAGGACGGTTCACCAATTAAAGAAAGTTATGGCTAGAACTAAGAACTATTTAGCGCCAGGGTCAGATAAAATTAACACCTTTTGGTGAAAGAAGTTCACTTCTACGGACCAACATCTGGCCTTTATATTCACTACTTTCTTAAACGAAAAACGAACCCGTCCCGTAGTGGTTAGTGGAAGGACGCACAATACTGATCCCTAAGACCGGAGATTTGTCAAGTCCAAGAAACTATAGGCGCATAGCTTGTTCAAGCACCAGCTACAAGCTATTTACTAGCATTCTCAAAGAGAGGATATTAATATCTATCAAGCCGGTATGGACTGCAATATTCAAACAACGTGGATGCAAGAGAAGGCTGGCAACTTGCAGAGAGAATCTCTCAAGAGACAGGTGTATATAACACAAATCATGAGCTAGTTATGGAGCTCCTTTAGTACCTGGATGTGCGTCCAAGAATAGTGAGATGCACGAAAGAGCTTATGCTCTTGTGGAGGACAAGATTTGTCGTAACATCTGACAAAAGCCAGGTCACTACTAGCTATGTTACCTATGGGAGGTGGGTCTTATGAGAAGACTCTCAGTCCGATACTTTTTTGCATCTCCCTCTTGTCTATCTGTTGTGCTCCGAGATAATAGCTCTGGATACTTATGTGGTTCGCCAAATAGAGAAAAAAGTAAGGTCAACCAGCTTTTATATATGGACGACCTTAAACTATTTTGCTCTTCAGAAAAGAACCATAACATCGTTGTGGCGGCGGTAAATAGGTACTTCAAGGACACAAAGAAAGACTAGGAACTACATCATCGCGTGAAGAGCAGGATTCTAAACTCATGGGTGGAAATACCACTCAACATCTTAGTAATGGAGAGACATATACATATCTTGAAATACGGTAAGCGAAAACCCAAGATGGGCGTAGGGTGAAATCGGCCCTTCAAAAAAGGAATTATCTGGGAAGAATAAGATCCAGGCGACCAATATGCTAGCCGCTTCTATACTGCTCTACACGTTTGGTGCAGTAAAATGAATCTGCAATGACTTAAAGCAACTTGATCGAAGCACACTTAGCAGGCTGTACCAAGGCTACATTGTAAGCTATATCTATCGTGAACCGGATGCAACAAATACGAGGTAATTGAACGTACATTATGTGTGTAATGTTATTTCCATCCTAACCTTACAAATTTGTCATTCGAATATTGTTCCCATCTAATCATATTTTCAGTATACATATTTAGAATTGGGCCTTTCGCAAAAAAATTAGAGAATTGTTTTCGCTTGGATCGTTGTTTTTTAGGTAATACTGAATAAAATGGCAAAATCGCACTACTTTATTTTTAATGAAAAATATGATACAAAAGCGAAAAACTACCTAGCCCAAACACAAGGTATAAGTGAAAAATTAGAATTCTTGGCATCCGAACGATGGAAAAATCCCTTTTTGACACGGAAATTTCATTGTCATGCTTAAACAAAACTCGAATGGCATGTTTGTAAGATTAGAATGCAAGTCACATTACACATGCAATATTTGTTCAATCACCTCGTATTTGTTGCAAGAGACGACGATTGGCGTTTTCTACAATACGTATTGACCGCAATGATGATGAGATGGAAATAATACTCGAATGACATATCTGAACTATTCCCTTTTGCGCGAGTACACGAAACGCGCATGCGCTTGGTTTTTTGCAAACATTGATAGACTGTGTTTAGACATTGACTACCCATATCGGCGCACGGATTCCGAATGTTTTCCCGCCCGTGTCACAAACATGGGTGACCCATGTGCGAGGCCGTGTGAAACGCATTGGCCACCCATGTCTACTTCTCTCCGTATAAGCGATAACAAATGCCATGCGTTCAAGCAAGATCCAAAAACATTTGGACAGGTTCTCAGTGGATGCTCGAAGTATGTACGCTACGGCTACATAGAGAGACACTATGCGGCTCTAAAAGTGTCGTATCGTAAAAGTGTCGTGTCAGATCTACTAGATTTTCTCATTCTCCAACAGTCAACGTATCAGTGCTACAAAGCCTTTTATTTTCTTCCAAGATCTAAAGACGCAGATCATTTACGTGTTCGAATTCATTTAGAGATTTTCGTTTGTACTATACTTGTTTGATAACGATACCGAAAATGTTGTTTGTTTTTACGTATTTTTAACGGCTCAGGAGATCCTTATAGAAAATTACAATTTAAATTTTTTTGAAGAAAATTTCTCAGGGTTATACTCATTCAGACCCACAGAATCTGAATTTTTAAATTAAAAATAACTAATTTGATAATTATAAAATTTTTCGTTCATGAATGTTGATCCTCCGAATCTGTTATTATGCCATTATGTTACGTCTCGACTCACTTTTGAGACGCAGCCAGACATCGATGTCTTGGAGACGAACTCAAGACATCGCCAAGTCGAACTCAAGTCGAAGCATTTGTACTCGGGCTTCTATCTAGGACAGAAGGAGCAAGAGTGGATGACGTACAAGTTCCGGTTGGGTCGGAATTGGTTGATTCAAAGAACAACGATCGTAGCTTCCGGAGCCTACAACTTATCATAATAACAATTTACCGACGGCTGGTACTTAGTTATCACCAACCCATAATGTCGGTAACTCTTTATCTAAAGAGTCGGTAATAACAAAACCTTCTATAAAATCGGCAATTGTCATTCAGGAATAAAACTAACTGCCTTACCGACACACAGTAACTTATTAGGGGTATAACCTTGCATGTTTGGTAATCCTAATTTTTAATTTCCAGTGAAATCACCAGTATTCAATCATCTGAATGCTACACTTGACGGTATCACAACAATTAGAGCTTTCAAAGCAGAAAAGCTTCTAATCAAAGAGTTCGATGACCATCAAGATTTACATTCCTCAACGTGGTACCTCTTCATCGCCTGCAGTCGAACTTTTTCCTTCTATGTAGAACTGACATTTGGAATTTATATTGCTTTCATTATAATTTCATTCCTAGTATTCAACGATATCACTTCTGCTGGAAACATTGCCCTCATTATCGCTCAAACGATGTCAATTTCAGTCTTACTGCAATGGGGAATGAATCAATCTGTAGAATTAGAAAACCACATGACAGCAGTCGAAAGAATCTTAGAGTACACACAAATTCCAGAAGAGCCGCCACTCGAGAGCAAACTTGAAAATAAACCACCGGAAAACTGGCCGACAGAAGGAAAAGTTGAATTCAGAAATGTATGCTTGAAATATAGTCCAGAAGGTTCTTCAGTCTTGAAGAATTTGAATTTCATTATTGAACCCAAGAGAAAAATAGGGATCGTCGGAAGAACAGGTGCTGGGAAATCTTCAATGATAGTAGCTCTTTTCCGTTTGGCATATTTGGAAGGCGAAATTTATATTGATGGAGTTGCAACCAGTAGTTTAGGTTTGCACGATTTGAGATCAAAAATCAGTATTATTCCCCAGGAGCCTCTTCTTTTTGCTGGAACTTTGAGAAGAAATCTCGACCCATTTGACGGATATTCTGATGATGATCTTTGGCAAGCACTGATGGAAGTTGAATTAAAGGCTGTTATTGATAAAACGTCGGCTGGCTTGTACACTATAGTCACTGATGGTGGGACTAATTTTAGTATCGGACAAAGGCAGCTTCTTTGTCTCGCAAGAGCTGTGATTAGGAAAAACAGGATTCTTGTTCTTGATGAGGCAACTGCTAATGTTGATCCTCAAACTGACAGTTTAATTCAAAAAACTATTAGAAGAAGATTTGCAGATTGCACTGTCTTTATAATTGCCCATAGATTAAATACTGTGATGGACTGTGATCGATTCATTGTCATGGATGCTGGTAGCATAGTGGTTTGTATTTTGATTGACTTTTTTCCTACTTTTAACTTTTTGGAGCTTAGTTTTTTTGGTGATTTGCAAAGGACCCCGCACATTCCTTACAAGGAAAAGTGGTTTCGGTTAATTTGGTTGAATTTGTTATCTGTTTTGCATCTCAGTGTCCTGAACAATTGTCTCTATTGACTCTATTCGAAAAAGTGGTTCCGGTTAATTTGGCGGAATTTGTTGTATGTTACGTATCTCGGCGACCTGAAGAAATGTCTCCACAGGCGCAAAGCTCAAAACTCCCTGGGTTCCGAGATAATGCCCGCGGATGTAGAATTTACCGCTCATTCGATTTGCGAATTCGAAAAGAGGATCGTGATTAAAAAATCCGACTTGACCTTCAACTTACCTTCACTATTGACTTGACTTTACGGTGAATGTTAAATTAGAATGTAGAATTCTACGCTCTTTTCATTTGCGGCGTCGTAAAAATCGGTCGCTGTTGAAAAACCCAATTTGACCTTGAGATGTTCCTTTGACCTTGACCTTGATGTTCAGTTCCCAAATACTCCTTGTATTTGAATTGAATAGCAAACCTTAAATCAAGAATTTTACAGTAAACCCTTATTTTTAAGAGAGCCAATACCCGGTGATACTGACTTCAGCGAGCCTTATCTCGGAACCCGGTGGGTTTTGGGCTTTGATACAAAACATGTAAAACACATAGCAAATGCAACCAAATTAACCGAAACCACTTTCCCTTAAGGTTCCCTCTTCCATGTAAGGTAACATAGAAAAATCCTTGACCCCCACCCCCACCCAAAAGACTACGTAATTTATGCACAGCCCCTTATTTTTCGAACTGAAGTATCGAATTACTCACAAGCTCAGAATTTTCAGGTTGATCTGAATTGCGTTATATAGAGAAATCAAATCTATTTCCAGTAATTCAAAAAATATTTAAGCAAGTTCCAATGATTCACTTGAACCTAAATTAAATCATAGAATTTCAAATTAGAATCAAGCAAATTAAAATAACTGAGAAATTCACCATGAATCCCAGTCATTCAGATTGAAGTCTAGCAACTTAGGAAGAAGTCTAGCAATAACAATTGAATTAAAGAAGAATAATTTATGACAAAGTAAGGCGAATTTTAGCAATGCAGAATAGATTCTAGCAATGCAAAGTGATTTTTAAAAATTAAGGATGAATTCTAGCAAATCATGATGAATTCTAACAGTACAGAAAATTTTTATAGCAATTCAGAATGAATTATATCAATTCAGAATGAATGACAGCAATTGAGATTGAAATATTAGTAATACGTAATGAATTCCAGCAGCGCAGAGTAAATGCTAGCAATGAGCGATAAATTCAAGCCACTCAAAATCAGTTTTACCAATTCAGATTGAATGTCACCAATTCCGAATAAACTCTACCAGTCCAAATTGAATTCTCTAAATTCAGAGAAATTGAGCTAACTTAGGATGCATTATATAATTTTAGATAGCATTTTACCAGTTCAGTTTACACTTTACCAATTCGGATCAAGTTCTATCGATTCAGATTAAATTACACAAATTCAGATTGAGTTCTATCATTGTAAACTGAATTGTGACAATATAGAAGTTTAAATTTGAATTTAATTATAACACAATGGAATTCTATCTATTAATATTCACCAATATAAATTGGACCAATTTAATAGGATTTTGAATCGAGTTCCACAAATGTGAATTATTTAAATAAATTAAGCATGTATTTTAATGTTACAGAATAAATTCTAGCTTTCTAATATAATTAGAGTGTAAATTGAATTCAATCAAATCAATTTAAATTCACAACACTCAAATTGAATAATGGAAAATTGAATTAAATTATAGAAATCCAAATTGAACAACATTCATTCGTATGAAATGCAAGCAATTCAAACTTAATGCTATAAATTCGATTGTAGTAAAATTGTAGAAATCCAAAGTTTCTTCCAATTGCAAATATTGGCTTCTTATCTTTGAATTAAATGAGTGTCTAGTAACACCAAACACATTTCAGCAATCGAAAATCAATTATAGTAAATTCAATAGAACTTTAATCTGTTTTTACTGCCCTTTGTTAAAAAATGCTTTCAGATTGGTTTCCAAACTACTGACAGAAGAAAATTTTGTCAAAGAGAAAATAGTTTTTTCTGCTCTTTTCATCTGCGTAATGGGAAATGAATGAATGAAATATATATATAATTAAATTGAAATTTTGAATATACACAAAATATTTTTTGCAGGAGTTCGATCATCCGCACATCTTGCTGCAAAACGAGAAAGGATACTTACAACAAATGGTTCGACAAACCGGACCTGAAATGGCACAAACGCTCAAAAGAATAGCAGAAACGGTAAATTCAATTTTTGAATATATAAATAATATATTAATTAATTATATAGTTAATGATAATATATTAGTTAATTATATAGTTAATACATTATTTATGTGTAATATACTATTTTCTGACATGACCATAAATGTATATCTTTTTTCAGAGTTACCAAAAGAGCTGGCACAGCACCAAATTATAGAAAATGTATTTATAACTTTGAGAATTAAGATATTATTTAAATAAATAGCGATTTTTACTAAATTAACTTCGCAACTTTGTATTATTTAGAAATCGTTATTTTATAGAATGGTCTAGAATTTTATTTACTTTTATAGGTTGTTGTGGAATGTTTTAAAAAATTTTTGAAACGACCTAGAATAACCTCGAAATTTTCCGAAATATTTATTTATTTATTTAAACATTCAAAGGGCAACCCTCTTTATCACACATGAAAAAGCAACTAAATATAAAAGTTATGGTGGTAAACAAAAGAGCGCACGAGCCGGTCCACGAATGGAAATTTTATACTGTTTTAGTCTCTAAGTATCGCTGTGAGTCTGTTCTCAAATCTAGATGAACATGAGTTGAAAAAATCTAAGTTCGGAAAGTGGTTAGCTTCCTTACAAATGCGTGTTAGAGTACTATTTTCGTCATAATTTATTCGATGAAAAGGAACTCTAAAGATAGAGGTCTAGCCTCTAAGAGAGAGAGAGAGAGAGAGAGAGAGTAGGAGCAGAGAACGAGATTAGGGCTAGAATTTGTGGAGAATTGATATGACCATTCATTATATTATAAAGAAAAGGCAAGTCTGCTGTTAAGTGTCGGGATTGCATTGAAGGTATGTTTAAAGTAGATCGAAGTTCAGTGTAATCGTGGTCAAATCTATTCCTATTAGGCCAGACGCCAACCCTATTCCGTCGGATCGACGAGGTCCATTCGATTTTTTTCTGGATTCTTATGTAAAATGATCTCCAGAATCCAAAACTGTGTAGCAGA
>CAKNXH010053427.1:32072-46394 GCA_932178445.1 Andricus quercusramuli | reverse complement strand
TTTCGGGGGGCAGATGCGGAATTTTGATTTTTCTCTATCTGGGCAACGAAGACGGTACATACGACAATAAGAAATGTACAAACAGTACAAACGTATGCAAAAGGAAAATTTAAAAAATTCAAATTTCGGGGGGCACATGCGGAATTTTGATTTTTCTCTATCTGGGCAAACAAAAGAGTACAAACGACAATACGAAATGTGCAAACAGTACAAACGACGTACAAACGTATGCAAATGGAAGAATTCAAAAATTAAGATTTCGGGGGGCAGATACGGAATTTTGATTTTTCTTTGTCTGGGCAACCAAGACGGTACAAACGACAATATAAAATGTACAAACAGTACAAACGACGTACAAACGTATACAAAAGGAAAATTTGAAAAATTCAAATTGCGGGGGGCAGATGTGCAATTTTGATTTTTCTCTATCTGGGCAACCAAGAGGGTACAAACGACAATATGACATGTATGTACAAACGGTACAAACGACGTACAAACCTATGCATGAGGAAAATTTGAAAAATTCGAATTTCGGGGGGCAGATACGGAATTTTGATTTGTCTCCATCTGGGCAACCAAGAGGGTACAAACGAAAATATGAAATGTACAAACAGTACAAACGACGTACGAACGTATGCAAAAGGAAAATTTGGAAAATTCAAATTTCGGGGGCAGATGCGGAATTTTGATTTTTCTCTATCTGGGCAATCAAGAGGGTACAAACGACAATATGGAATGTACAAACAGAACAAACGACGTACAAACGTATGCCAAAGGAAAATTTGAAAAATTAAAATTTCGGGGTGGGGGGCAGATAAGGAATTTTGATTTTTCTCTGTCTGGGCAACCAAGAGGGTACAAGCGACAATATGAAATTTATAAACGGTACAAACGACGTACAAACCTATGCAAAAGGAAAATTTGAAAAATTCGAATTTTGGGGGCAGATACGGAATTTTGATTTGTCTCTATCTGGGCAACCAAGAGGATACAAACGAAAATATGAAATGTACAAACAGTACAAACGACGTAAAAACGTATGCAAAAGGAAAATTAGAAAAATTCGAATTTCGGGGGGCAGTCTCGAAATTTTGATTAGCCTGTATCTGGGCAAACAAGATGGTACAAACGAAAGTATGAAATGTAGAAACAGTACAAACGACGTACAAACGTATGCAAAAAGAAAATTTGAGAAATTTTAGTTTTGGGGGGATGCGTGAAGTTAGCCCCCCGAAATCAATTTTGCCCGTTATTTGGTAACCAAGAGGGTACAAACGAAAAGGTTGAATGTACAAACAGTGCAAACGACGTACAAACGTATGGAAAAATAAAATTTGAAAAATGTGAACTTCGGGGGGCCAACTTTATGGGGGTGGATTTGAAGTTCTATATGGAGAACATAACATGACACATAATGTACACGCAATTTCACGTTTGGTTACAGCTGTGAGAATGTGCGGTCCATTATGCACATTTTCAACTTTTCCATATGAGTCCTTCATGCTTGTTCTAAAACAGTACACACATTCCAGTCACGGAGTTGCGATTCAGATTTCTGAACAAATTGCCAAAAAAGAGTCTCTTTCTCTTCTAGCAAGAGAAATTAATGTGTCAGATAGGCTCATGAGATTGGCAAAGAAAATATCATCAGGTCATTCACTTGGCGAGGGTCAACAATTTGGCGATGAGTGTGCTGTTTTAGGACGCGGCAAACTGACGAAAC
This sequence comes from Andricus quercusramuli, assembly GCA_932178445.1. Classification (NCBI taxonomy): domain Eukaryota; kingdom Metazoa; phylum Arthropoda; class Insecta; order Hymenoptera; family Cynipidae; genus Andricus; species Andricus quercusramuli. Next base: position 44,671 of record CAKNXH010053427.1, on the reverse strand, counting down.
TCAGTAATGAAGAGAGGATCATACTGCAAGGTATCGGGATTCAAGAAGAATACGTTGAAAAATATGAAAGAATCATAGTTAAGGGAATCAAATATGCATCGTCATCATACAAAAGATCAACTGCAAGGGACAATAGCTTTGTAGAATTGAATGACGGGTCCTTCGGGCGAGTGAGTAAAATAATCATCGTAAATAATCAGTGTCTACTGTTTTTAAGATCACTTCTAACGGAAGCAGTGGAATATGATAGAGTAACTTTAACACATACGAGAAAACTTGTGGTTGGAAATGAGGATCGCTTGAAGATCGTTTATCCTGTAAATCTTTTTGGTACGTGTGTGCATATAGAGATAAAAAAGCCAAACCTCACACAAGACTTTTCTAGATTACCAAACGTATTAGAGGTGCAGTAATAATATATTTTACTATATGAGTGCAAAAAGGATGGATGAATTTTTACTCGTAAATTTCTTACATTGAATTTTTTGAACGTACACACAGACGTACGTACGTGAGCAGGGGTGTAACGTAGTTTTATTGAAGCAAGTGTTGACGTGGGGTTCGCGACAGGTGAACAGCGGTCACTACACTGTGTTGAACTCCCGCTCCCACACGCACGACTGTTCATACCGCTCTCATTACTGGTTCAGCTGCAATATTTTATGACTGGAAAACTAAAACTTCAACTGAATTTTGGAAAATGAATTTTCGATTTATTTTTTTGTTTTGTATGCAGCCATATAAGTCCGCATACTGGAGTCTGGGGCACCCGTATAGGGATGAAAAGGGTGAGTTGGCCCGGAGGCTATGCTGGCGCACCCTTATTCACAAAAAACTGTAATAGGCTCACGAGAAGTAATCGAGCCACCAACAATTCTGCATACACTAAGAGGTCCCCAAGATATCTTTCGTTTAAAATCTTAAAAAAGTCCCCTGATTACGAATATCTTGGTTATTTTTTCGAAATTCTGGTCAATTTAGGTTTGAACCAGTTTTTTAAACAATTTCTAGAATTGATATTTTCAAATTTCATCTATTGATCTTCGAAGAAAATTGAGGGTTTTGTTAATAGCAATAGTTATAAACAATACGAAGCAGATATTCGTAATGCTAACAGACTTAATTATACTGTTATAAGTAAAATTAATGTTATAAAAGAGATTATCACCAATAACTTGAAAATTATGACTTGTAGGTGGGTCAGATTTATAAAAAAATACATGGTTAATAAGGCTGTAAATAAGTTTTGGCTCGTCCTGCCAGAAAATATCACAAAAGCGGAAACTTTTATTTTGTGCCAGAGATTAATATAAAAATTAAAAAACAAAACAAATTTTGAAATTGAGGATTAAAAAAAACAATGTTTATAAACGATAAGGAGTAGTTATTAAAGATTCTAACAGAAATAATTATACCGTTTACAGTAAAATTAAAGTTATGAAAAAAGTTCATCTCGGATAACTTGAAAATTGTGTGTTGTAGGGAGCGAAGATTTATGAATAATAGATTGTTTCTAAGGCTGTGTGTAAATAATGGCTCGTCGTAAGAAAAAATGTCACGCGAGAGTAAAAAGTTTCACCTTTTATCTAAGATCAATAAATTATAATTTTCAATCAATTCTGTTAATTGGGGGATTTATTTACAACAATTGTTATGAACAATGAAGCCAGAGTATTTATGAAGAATAACAATTTTATTGTTGGGCAGTATAGATTTTTTAACTGTTTTTAGAAAGATTATGACATTATTAACATTTACGTTCTTAAATTTAATACTAGTAGGAATAAATTCACTCATCCTCCGTGGTTTACAAAAGATATTGTTGATAACATTAGCTTAAAAGATAAGTAGAGATCTAAATTTAATGCAACCAAGGATCCATATTACCAACAACTTTATAAAACTCTTGAGAAGAAAATAGATATTGATTTGAGCTCTTCGTTTAAACGGTATAACAGTAATATAGAAAGTGGGATTATTGCCAATCCTTCTTCCTTTTGGTCTTATTTAAATAAACAGAAGAGCATTACGCGTATTCCAGGGATCATGATATATAACAACGTTGAGCTTCTTAATCCTATGCATATTGTAAATGCTTTTGCAGATAATTTTATGAAAGTTTATAATCCATCTGATCTCCCAGAACCTGATTGGAATGACAAATATTCTGTTCCTATTGAAAGACTATTATTGCCTGGCCATATTTATACAACTCAACTAGAAGGATTTAATGATACCTATATAATTTCAAGGCAAATTCGGAATGCCATAAAAAAGATCCCCAATAAAGAAACAGCTGGTTCTGATCTGATCCCATCATCTCTCATTAAAAAATGTTCTGAATTTTTGCTTCCTCCACTAAAAATTTTGTTTAATTTTTCTATTCAAATTGGTTATTTCCCTACTGTTTGGAAAACTAACCGCAGCTGTCCTGTTTTAAAGAAAGGTGACAAGTCTCTTACTGTCAACTATAGACCCATATCGGTTTCCTGTGGATTCTCTAAAATATTCGAAATATGTATTTACAATTTCATATCTCGGGTGGCTTTTCGTGTGATCTCGTTTAATCAGCATGGATATATCCCTAGCCGATCTACTGCTACCAACTTGCTGAGCTTCACTCAAAATATTCGACAATTACTAACTGTACATAATCAAGTTGATGTAATTTACACTGATCTCTCTAAAGCATTCGATAAAGTGGACCATGCCATATTATTAAGTAAGCTACAAATGCTTGATCTACCAGAGAATATGATTCGACTATTACACTCCTATTTATCCTCAAGGCACACATTTGTACAGCTTTGTGGACACTCTTCTGCAGAATTTATCCCTACTTCTGGAGTACCGCGAGGATCTAACCTTGGACCACTCCTATTCATTATCTACATGAACGATCTTTCGGCTTTTTTAATTGCTATCATCATTTTTATGCAGATGATCTTAAGTTATCCTATCCTATCTCTGATGTAACTTCATGTATGTACCTTCAAGATAATATTAATAGATTTGTTGACTGGTGCACATCTAATAAACTTGAAATTAATATTCAGAAGTGCCGGATTATGACTATTTCTCAATCTCGCAATAGAGATAAGCTAATTAACTTTCAATACACAATACAAGGGGTAGTTCTCGAGAGAGTGTCTGCAATGCTTGACCTGGGAGTTACAATTACACAAGATCTTTCTTTCGATGTGCATATGGAAAATATTGTTACTAGCGCTAATGAATCACTAGATTTTTTATTTAGAATCTGTAAAAGATTTAAAAACATTTCAACAATGATAACGTTATTTCAAACTTTGGTACGATCTAAGCTGGAATATTGCTCGGTTGTTTGGACTTCTAATCTCCATAAGCATATCAACCTTATAGAAGCGTGTCACAAAAGATTTCTCAAATACCTTAATTGGAAAAAAATTGGAATCTACCCTCCTCCGGGTTCTGATCTAAATACTCTTTGTAAACGATTCAATGTTTGGACTCTTCAGGCCAGACGGACATTTGCCGGCATTCTATTCTTGTTTAAATTAATTCGAGGTATAATTGACTGTCCTGAACTATTGAAAATTATTCCTTTCAATACATCTACGCGATCAACAAGATCTAGGGATCCAATCTACTTAACTTCCAGCTTAGATCCTCGATCACAAATGTATACCATGTGTTATGACCTTAATAGAGTGTTTGAGAATTTATTTCTAATTCAGCACCATAATGCATGCAATGTATGTATGTATGCAATGTATATATGTATATAAGACATGTTATTATAGCTCCTTATTTAGCTATTAGTATACTTCTACTATATATTATTATAAATATAAGTAATACTATGCACTTTTGTAGCTCTGTAATTGGCCTCTGGCTGTTGGGCTTATTCTATCAATAAATTCAAATTCAAATGACACTGGATGGCCTGAATGATTTTTTTTATTAACAAATGAAAAGTCTAGACGATTTTCTCTCAGAATAGCAATTTTTTAAACACAATTCGCACACAGAGAAGTTTTCAATTAATTGGAAGATTTCTTTCTGTTCTCAAGAGATCGAACCTGGACTTGACGATGTGACTCTCAATCGGAGGCTACTGTATTACGTTTCAGTGATTCATTTAAATTAAATCGCTAAATGCATGTCAGGCGAATTTTGCATGTTTAGTGGGAAATGGTTATTAATTTTTGTATGACAAAGAAAAATATGCATGCTTCATTGACAAGTGGACTAGGCCTACTGGGGATCACCACGTTAAAAAAAAACGAGCCTTCGACTCGACCTCTATGGTGGTGCGGAACAGAGTTCATTAAAGATTCAATTTAAATGTATCACTGAAATGTAATGCAGTAGCCTCCGGTAGAGAGCCACAGCGCTCCGTCCAGCTTCGAGATTGAGCCCAGCGCAAAACAATAACCAAGGGACGCTAAGATGACAGGTAACATGTGGTCAGTGGCGGATTTAGGCTAACAGGAATTAAGCAAAAACTGACAATGCTTTTTTTAAATAACCAAGGTATTCGTCATCAGTTGTAAAGATTTTTGAAGCAAATAAAATTGCCTATAAAAATCTAACAAAGAGGCAGAGTGGAATTTCAGCAAAAAGGAACTCTTTTTCGACAAGCATTCTTGGAATTAATTTTCACTTCAAGATATTTTTTCGCCATTTACTTTTTCAACATGCAAGAAGTTTGGTTAGGAATTATTTGCTCGATAAGCATGCAACTAAAAAAATGTCTTGAAAATAGTTAAAACATTAAAGAAACAGTTCCAATAAATAAAATGTAAAAAACCACTTCCAAAACAGGACGCTAGAAGCAACTTGAATTATCTACTAGAGTGGTTCCTATTTATACTTTGTGGAAAAAAAAGGTTCATAATTTATTCACTCCCACACCCGACACATACAAACCAAAATTGAAGTGGGCCTAATATAAGAAATGAAACAAGTTCAATCGCTTGGATATAGAAATAATCCGGTCGCCACCACCTCTTCTGCAGGCACTAATAAGTACCCGAGATTAATCTTTTTCAATAGGTCAAGAAAAGTCCCCTGATTACGAATATCTTGTGTAGATTTTCGAAATCTGGGTCTATGTTTGTTCAAACAATTTTTTTAACAATTTCATTATTTTTTCACAAAAAAATTTATAAACTCATTTTTAGCATGGCTGAGCGAAACTAGAACTTTTTTGCGTCTCGTACTTTTTTCGTACGAAGAAGCGCCTGCAATGTACGGCATTATAAACAAAGGATTTTTAAACAAAATTTCCACATTTACACAGTGTTACCTTAGAATTTATTGATGAGAAAAATTTGAAAATTGAACACTGTCTATATCGATGATACATCGCTTGAAAGGGAAAAGAAATCTTCCGATCGAATAAAAACTTCTCTCCGTAAATTGTTGTTAAAAAGTTTCTATTTTTAAGATTGAATCCTTTAGACTTTTCATTTATTAATAAAAAATCATCCATACCAACCAGTATCATAATACTGCTCAAAATTGTTGCGAAATTTATATCTTCCACTCATAACATAATTGATTGCTTATAAACTCTCTTCATAAATTGTTCATAATAATTGATCTAAATAATGACCCTCAACAACCAGAATTGATCACAACCTTTTTTATTCATCCTTGACACATGATTAAACTTTGCACTCTTGCGATATTCTCTCGTACGCCGAGCCATTATTTATTCACGGCCTTATAGACAATTTATTTGTTATCAATATACGCTCCCCCAAAAGCGACAATGTTGAAGTTATTAGCGATTACCTTTTTTTTATATGGTTCATTTCACAGTAAACAATATGATTATCGTGGGGAGAATTTACGTTACCTGATCCTCATTGTTTATAACCATTGTTATTGACAAAAACGCTCAATTACGAAAATAATTTTTTTCTCAATTTTATATTAATCTATGGCACAAAGTAAAACTTTTCACTTTCGTTGTATTTTCTCGTAAGACGAGCCATTATTTATTCACGGCCTTATAAACAATGTATTTTTTATAAATATATGCGCCCCCACAAGCCACAATTTTCAAGTTATTAGCGATTACCTTCTTCTATATCCTTTATTCTACCGTAAACAATATGATTATCTTGGGTATCATTTTCGATACCTGCACCTCATTGTTTATGACTATTGTTATTAACAAAGGGTTTAATTTAGGGTTAAGGTAAATGTGACGGGAAAGTTAGAGGCTTGCCAAGAATTATCCAACGAAGAATTTCATGTATCAGACATAGGTGTTGGACACCCCTAACACACCCCCACGAGTCCCTGAAAACTACACTTGAAACCAAAAATGTCAATTCTTCATAAAATCGACCTTTTGAGCACTGTATTCTCGTCTTTTTTTTACTTAAAATAATTCATATTGGTCTTGTGGAATATTTATCAACATTGTTTAATTAATTTTCAATTATTGAAACAAATGAATTTTGTTTAAATAATTTTATAAATATTATAATATATATATATATATATATATAATATTGATAAATATTCCACTAGGCAAACAGTAATAATGTCTATTTAAAAATTTCGAGAAAAAAATCTAACTGAAGGGAATTTGTTTAAACAATTACAAATTAATTAATTATTGTTGAAAAACATTCCACTGATGAAATAGTAATAATTTTTGAGGAAAAGTACTATCTTTAAAATAAAAAATTATCAGACAAATTCGATTTGTTTAAATAATTGAAAATTAACCAGGCTAAAAATCCCTCTTAGAATCCTCTTAGAATCCTTATACATTTAGGAATTTAAAGTTTCCTATGATTTTTGTAAAGGGGTCTTGTTCCATGTTTGAAAGAGCATATACTGTGGATCTTATGATGTTTGTAAGTGGACTCTATAGTGTCCTAAAAGTAAACGAAGGGTTTTTGGTCCTCGCTTACTGGGAGTTTAAAAGGTTTCTACGAGGTTTCTATGTGCGTCTAATGTATATCTGAAATGTTTCTAAATGGATCTGATTCGGGGATTCGAACCCTACCTAAACTACCTAACCCGTATGTACCTAGTCGATGCCTTAGCCAATTGCGCTATCGAACCGCTTGAACGTTCGTTACAAAATCTCGGCCATGCTTTTTTCCTGAATGACCCACCCACAGGGTCCTCTCAGGAATATAAATTCATTATTTACACGTGTAACATTCTATTGACATAACAGTCCATTTAAGATCCCCTTAGATCCTCTTACGACGGCAGTTATATACTCAGTAACTTTTCCAGTAAACGCAGTTTCTTAAATTACCGTTAGATCCACATAAAGGAATTCCGTACAAAATATCTTATTTTTTTTAGTGTCCCCTTAAGTCCCCTTTAGATCTCCTCAGAATGAAAATTTCACACTCAGTCGCATTTCCAGTAAACGCAGTCCTTATAAATACCTATTACCCCTGCTTTAAATATCCCATAGATCCATATAGAATTTCTATGAGTTTTTACTGGTGGTTTCAAATGGTAGTGCCACTGAGAGAGATTTAGCCACATAGAAAATCTGTACGGATCTATATGGATGTTGAAATATTGTATTCTATACGGAATTCCAAACAGAACTTGAAATGATTTCTGTATGTAATTCCAAAAAGAACCTCTGTTTCCGTAAGTATTTATACGGATGTTCCAAATACGATTTTTCAGACATCGCGCTATTTCCCGACCTCTATACGGATCTATATGGATTTTAGCAATATTTATTCTATATAGAATTCCAAACAGAAATTCTACTAGTTTCTATATGGAGATTTCTTATAGGATTTTCAAGACATCTCGCCATGTCCCGACCTCTATGCGGATCTATATGCATTTCACCAATATGTAATCTATATCTAATTTTAAACAGAAATTCTACAAGTGTCTATATGGGGATTTCTTACAGGATGTTTAAGACATCTCGCTATATCCCGACCTCTATACAAATTTACAAAAATGTATTCTATATGGAATTCCAAACATTAATTCTAACAGGTTCTATATGTATATTCCGGTCTATGAGGGCCAATGAGTCAATCTCCAAGACTATGTGAAAATACCACTAGAAACCCATAACAAACCACATCAGCTACTAATGGTGATTCCGTATAGACCCATATAGACCCTAGGGTCTATGGGGACCAATAAGGCATTCCCTCAAATCAAGTAAAAATACCATCAGAAACTCATAGATACCAGCTCAGTGGCTGTTAATAATTCCGTATAGATCCATATAGACCCAGGGGTCTATAAGGGACAATGAGGCAATCTCCAAAAAAAAAAAAAAAAAAAAAAAAAAATTGATTAGCATTTCGAACTCGAAAGTTCATTGCCTCACTACCCGATTCGGGTAGTGTTTCTAGGTGGATAAATACTACCAGTGTGGGTCCACCACACCCACGACGGGTCAACAACACGCAGTATTCCCCGAATGGTCACCCATCCAAGTACTAACCGCGCCCAACGCTGCGTAATTTCAGTGATCTAACGGGAACTGGTGTTTTCAGCGCGGTATCGCCGTTGACGGCAATCTCCAAAACTAAGTGAAAATACCACTAGAAACCCATAGAAACCACCTGAAGCTACTAATGGTAATTCCGTATAGATCCATATAGACCATAGGGTCTATGAGGACCAATAAGGATTTCCTCAAATCGAGTGAAAATACCTCCAGAAACCCATAGAAACCACCTCAGCTACTAATGGTTACGCCGTATAGATCCATATAGACCCAGGGGTCTATAAGCGCCAAATAGGCATTCTCCAAAGCAAAGTAGAAATACCACCAGAAACATATAGAAATACCCTCGGTGGCTGTAGGTAATTCCATATAGATCCATATAGTAATGCAGGTTCTATACGCATCTGGTAGCAGTTTTTCGTGACAATAACCGACTTTTTCCACATAGACTTTTTTTCTATATGGTTCTATAAGACCTTTCGTGGACGGACATCCACTTAGAGAAATTCCGTACAAAAAATTTAGTGTTCTGATGTCCGTCTAAGATCCCCTTAGATCCTCTTAAGACGACAATTATATACTTAGTCAATTTTTCAGTAAACGCAACCTCTTAAATTACTGTTAGATACAATTAAAGAAATTCCCCACAAAAAATTAGTATTTTATTGTCCGTTTAAGATCCACTTAGATCCTCCTAAGTTGCAAATATATACTTAGCAACAGTTCCAGTAAACGAACCTATTAAATTCCCTTTAGATCCACTCACAGAAATTCCATACAAAATAATTTAGAGTTTTAACGTCCGTTTAAAATCTCCTTAGATCCTCTTAAGACGGCAATTATATACTTAGTAACTTTTCCAGTAAACGTAGTCCTATTATATTCCCATTGGATCCATTTGAAAGAATTTCTCAACAAATAATTTCGCGTTTTAAGGTCTACTTAGGTGCCGCTTCGATCCTCTGAGAATTATGTTCCTATTAAATACCTATTAGATCCCTTTAAAGAAATGTTCAAAAAGTAATTTCGGATTATAATTTCCACTTAGGTTCCCCGTAGAACCCATTACAAATATTTCGCGAAATTAACTGCGCAACCAGTGTCCCCTTAGGAACATATTACAACACATTACTTTCCACGATTCGTCTTTAAACCCACTTAAAACTCTAACTGCAATCTTAGAGGCTTCTAAACAAATTCTAACGATTCCTAACGGGTATTTTTACCAGGGTAATGTAGTATTTAAATGTCCGTTTAAGATTACCTTAGATCCTCTTGAGGTGACAATTATATCCTTAGCAACATTTCCAGTAAATGCAGCCTCTTAAATTTCCATTAGATCCACTTAGAAAAATTCCGTACAAAATAGTTTAATGTTTTAATATCCGTTTAAGATCCCCTTAGATCCTGTTAAGACGACAATTTTATAATTTGTCGCTTTTCCAGTAAACGTAGTCTTATTGAGTTCCCATTAGATCCATTTAAGGAAATTTCTTGAAAAATAATTTCGTGTTTTAAGGTCTACTCAGGTTCCGCTTAGGTCCCCTTAGAATTATGCTCCTCTTAAATTCCTCTTAGATCCACTTTAAGGAATGTTTAAAAAGTAATTTCAGATTATAATTTCCACTTAGGTTCCCCGTAGAACCCATTACAGACATTTTCCGAAATTAACTGCCCACACTTGTAGTTATTTACTACAAGAAACTATCCACCTAGAAACACTACCCGAATTGGGTAGTGTCACGCCTACCCCTAGAGGCTCGCCGAAAGGGAAACGGCTTAATGGTATAAAAAAAAACTGCACAACCAGTGTCCCCTTAAGAAGATTTTACAACACATTACGTTCCACGATTCCTCTTCAAATCCACTTAAAACTCTAACTGCAATCTTAGAGGATTCTAAAGAGATTCTAACGATTCCTAACGGGTATTTTTACCAGGGAGTGTTAATGAATATTCCACTAGACCAATATACATAATTTTAAGTAAAAAAATACGAGAATACAGTGCTGAAAAGGTCGATTTCATGAAGAATTGACATTTTTGATTTTAAGGGTAGTTTTCAGGGACTCGTGGGGGTGTATTAGGGATGCCGAGCCCATATGGTTGATACATGAAATTCTTGGTTAGATAATTCTCAACAAGCCTCTATATTTTCCCGTCACATTTTCCCAAACCTTAAAAAATTTATTCCAAAAACTCTAAAAAGTGATTCTTCCTACATATATGATTAATTTGAAAGTGCAATACGAAATTTTTTCAATTTACTTACATTAAAATATCTTGTGACGATCGCGGTTTGGTGCGAATCTGCTTTATCGATGAGATAAGGTAGAAATACTGTATTACATGATCTCTGCACTATAATATTCATAAAATGCACATTTTTAGTAATTAATTTAAATATAAAATAACTAAGCCTAGAAATATAAGATTTAAAATATTGCATGATTTATGGATGCTCAGAATGCACGTAGGACAGGATGCAGAGGGACACGCCTGACTGAAATTATTCCATAAGACTGTACATACTTTTAGAAATTTAAGAATTACAACCCAAGGCCTTAAGCACATCCTGTCTTCAAAATAGCTATAAAGAAAGGAATGCCTTGGAATTTGAAGTTTAGTTTTAGAGGATTCTCACGATTTAGGGACATCTGGACTGTATATATGCATGTAATTTCGAAATAGCTTTTCTTAGAAGAATTTTAGTTTTAGAAAATAGAAAGGAAACCTGAAAAAAGGGCTGTTGTACGGAGAGCTCGAGTGTCCCGGTCTGGTGAACACGTGTGGCACAGGGCCGATTCTCGCGGATGCTTGGGACTGGAGAATCTCAAGTGCGGAAGAGGTCTCGTAAACAACAGAGTAGCTGAACCAGAGTGGATAGGCAGGCAGCGTTCTGGATCAATTAGTATTAGTGAGTGTGCGTGTGTATCCGTGTGTATCCGTGTGAGGCTTCTAGAACATTCTCGAGGGATCGTGGAGCTTCTCGAACATTCTCGAACATTCTCGAAGCTTATGATGACGTCACAGCATATTGCACAATTGTACGAGCCGAATTCATTTCAAAACGCGTTTAAGGTTATTACGAGAAAAACAAGAATGATTCATTGCTTCCTTATAGATAAAACAGTCACATTTAAGACGCAAATATGCAAGTGTGTGCATGTGAAGTCTGATGTGACATCCTGTTTTCGTCTACATGAATTTGATTTATTCTCACGGATCAGGTTGCATCCGGTAGCTACTCAAGTTTGAGAATTGTACGAGCCGAATTCATGTCAAGACACGTTCAAGGTTATTACGAGAAAAACAAGGATGATTTATTGCGTTCTAGAAAGAATTTCTGTCGCCAACACCTTCCAAGGTTACTGTATTGACACATTAGATTTTGCGTTACAAAAAAATATATATATTCCGAACGTGTCGATTATAATGTAGAACGTATTGGCCGAGAAGCTTCTAACCTGTAGTGGTTCATGTCCGTGCTAAGCTTCTAGAACATTCTCGAAGCTCATGATGACGTCACAGAACATTACGCAATTGTACAAGCCGAATCCATGTCAAGACACGTTCAAGGTTATCACGAGAAAACAAGGATGATTTATGACTTTCTGGAAAGAATTTCTTTCGTCAACAGCTTCCAAGGTTACTGTATTGACACACTAGATTTTGCGTTGCAAAAATATATATATTCCGAACGTGTCGATTATAATGTAGAACGTTCTGGCAATACATTCAAGGTTATAACGAGAAAAACAAGGATGATTTATTGCTTGCTTACAGATGAAACATTCTAGAATATTCTTTATGGCTTCACCAAATTATACTACGCAATTTCTGGAAAGAATTTCTTTCGTCAGCAGCTTCTAGGGTATTGTAATGACGCATCACATTTTGCGTTGCAAAAATTATATCCCGAACGTGTCGATTACAGTGTAGAACGTTCTAGAACATTGTTGCGTCATATGATGCAATATTGTGCGATGTCACGAAACGAATTTTACGTGTTTCTGCGCATATAACATTGTTGCATCATATGATGCAATATTGCGCAATTCCGAAAAATGAATCTTACGTGTTTCTAAGTATATCGGTTACATTATAGAACTTTCTAGAACAATGTTGCATCATATGATGCAATA
>CAKNXH010053427.1:0-27072 GCA_932178445.1 Andricus quercusramuli | reverse complement strand
TATTGCATCATATGATGCAACATTGTTCTAGAAAGTTCTATAATGTAGCCGATATACTTAGAAATACGTAAGATTCATTTTCCGGAATTGCGCAATATTGCATCATATGATGCAACAATGTTATATGCGCAGAAACACGTAAAATTCGTTTCGTGACATCGCACAATATTGCATCATATGACGCAACAATGTTCTAGAACGTTCTACACTGTAATCGACACGTTCAGGATATAATTTTTGCAACGCAAAATGTGATGCGTCATTACAATACCCTAGAAGCTGCTGACGAAAGAAATTCTTTCCAGAAATTGCGTAGTATAATTTGGTGAAGCCATCAAGAATATTCTAGAACGTTTTATCTGTAAGGAAGCAATACATCATTCTTGTTTTTCTCGTTATAACCTTGAATGTATTGCCAGAAAGTTCTACATTATAATCGACACGTTCGGAATATATATATTTTTGCAACGCAAAATCTAATGTGTCAATACAGTAACCTTGGAAGGTGTTGACGAAAGAAATTCTTTCCAGAAAGTCATAAATCATCCTTGTTTTTCTCGTAATAACCTTGAACGTGTCTTGACATGAATTCGGCTTGTACAATTCTCAAACTTGAGTAGCTACCGGATGCAACCTGATCCGTGAGAATAAATCAAATTCATGTAGACGAAAACAGGACGTCACATCAGACATCACATGTACACACTTGCATATTTGCGTCTTAAATGTGACTGTTTTATCTATAAGGAAGCAATGAATCATTCTTGTTTTTCTCGTAATGACCTTAAACGCGTTTTGACATGAATTCGGCTCGTACAATTGTGCAATATGCTGTGACGTCATCATAAGCTTCGAGAATGTTCGAGAATGTTCGGGAAGCTCCACGATCCCTCGAGAATGTTCTAGAAGCCTCACACGGATATACACGGATACACACACATACAGACACTCACTAATACTAATTGATCCAGAACGCTGTCTGCCTATCTACTAACCAGCCTCCCACGGTGCCAGTATCCGTGCTCTCGACGCTTTCCACGACTTTTCCAGGGGTGGGGAAATTGGGAAAAGAGTGAAGGGAATCTCTGTCCTGATTGGCTACAATTGGGCCAGGGCGTTCCTCAACTCTCAGAAATCTTCCTCGGAGGGCTGGAGTAATCACTTCTTCCCTGTGGAGAGATCAGACGCTTTCCGATCGCCAACTAAAATCGACGTACGCTCATTTTTCAATTAGAAGTAAATATCTTGTAACTCTTGACTTTGTAGCATTTATTAGAGTTAATATACGCGTGAACCGCGGCCAAGGCAACTTCCGTGTTATCGTTCTTATACAATTAAAAATAAATTCAAATTGAAATTAAATTCTGGTTTGATTCTTTTTTTGTAAATTAGTACCATTTCACTTTCTTACGTTTTAACGTTTAATTGTCAGAAACTTACCTTGAATTAAAGATTTCTTTCAGATCGACCCTCGGGCACGTTACAAAAATGGTGGCAGCGTTGTGGGATTCTGCCAAAGATAGTGATTGGTGATTTTTATTTTTATAAAAGAACTTTGTCTTCAGTGATACCAGAATTTCAACTGTGAAAATTAAAGACAAGTCATGAGTGTTTTCTCTTAGTATACATATAAAATAGCGGGTCGCGTTTCGCATCGGTTCATTTAAAAACATTGTTTGTGCTGTGATTTTTGCTAATAAACAAAGTGAGCGTGTCATCGTGAAAACTTCAACAAATTAAATAAATATTCGGATAGATAATTACCAAAGACAGAAAATTTTTGTTGTTTGGCAAAATATTATTGCAAATATAGAAGACAGAGGACTAGGACGAGGACCAAAGGACCACGGGAACCAGAGGACATCACCGGGACATGGCCAGGACAGCGGCCAGGGCCGAGACCACCGGATGACGGGGACCAGAGGACATCGCCAGGACAGCAGCCAGGTTTTTAGCCTGTTGGGGCGGATCGAGTAGTCCCAAAATTACCAGAGGTACATCGTGTCACAACAATTCTGGTAATTAGGACAATGCTAGTATTTTAGCAAAGTCCTCACCCTTCCTACACGTTTTTCCCTCAACTTGGAGGTTTTCCGTCGTAGGCTTGCGATATCTTTATCGCAAGATGAATGCGAGGGTGCGCGTCAACTCAAGGATGAGCTGACGTAGCAGCGATTTTTCATCGCCAAGGACCGTATGCAGACCCAGTGATCTACATCCCCTGCAGCTAAGGACTCTGAGAAGGAAGGACGTCTTGCAGAATCTGAGAGGATACAAACAATGCTTAGTGAAAATTGCCGTGAAGTGATAAGAGATCTAGAGAATCTCAAAAGTCATTTTTGTGCAATATTGTGCTCTTTATGTGTGAATTTGCAAGTGTGCTGAGCTGAATGAACCGAAATTTCATCAATGTAAGTCTCGCATGCATCCAATTATGTCCTTTTTTCTGAGCTTTCGAATTTCATTTATTTCATGAATTTTAAGTCTACTCTTGCTTGAATTTATTTTGTTTTAGTTTAAAATCCATTTTTGTGGGAAAATTGTGGGAAACTATTTTTCTTAAATTTTGATCCGTTAAGACTTGTGTTTGTTTGAAAATTCAATGTGTTGACACCCTTGTGAAAAGAAAGACCAACTTTAGATCACATTAAGACCAGTTTCAAACCACGTTTGGTCTTGTTCTGGTCTTTTACCTTTCAGCCTATACCTGCATCAAATTCAGGGCATTGAAATAGACACCACACTCTCTGTTAAATAAGGATAGCTGTCTGTATCAACAGACTAGCTATACCTAAAAGTCTCAAAGAAGTTGGGATAATTTATTATTATTTACGAGATCTAGAAGGCTTCAACCAGTTGCCGTTATATTTATGGAACTCTGTCCCTCCCTCCATCTCGTCATCTCTTTCTGTTGAAACTTACAAGAAAGAGCGCGCCCTTTACAATCTATGACTCGTGATGAGCCTAATAATGATGGGATATTGTGGATTCAAACCTGGTTCAAACTGCCGGGACAACAACATACCTGCCTATACTGTGATCTAAAGTTGGTATTTCTTTTCACGAGGGAATTTCGAATCAAAAATCAAAGCTAAAATGGCAGACAAAAACGAAGCTCCCGTAAATAACTCAGAACCTGAGAGTCAAACACCCCCTGCTTCCACGAGTCAAGCAACAATTAGCCACTCTTCTTCTGTACCGGTTCTACATGAACTTAGCCAGTTGAGCAGTGTTGCTCCTAATTCCGGAATCACTTATTTGATACCTGTCTCAAGTTTGCCAGACGCTGGATCGACAGACTCAGTTTCAACAGAACAACCCCGATATTTAATTTATTCTGCACCCAATGGCGAAATTTCCAACTTGATTACACACTCAAGTGTCAATGGCCTTATTCATAATGTTGGCACTGACCCACTTTCTGCAGCAGCATCTTGTTCTCCTAGCACGATTTCTTTGCCCACAGAATCGCGTCACGTTAGCGTCAAAACTGCAGCCGCAATGGTTCCAACATTTGATGGTAACACTCCACCCGTCGGAGCTTTCATTCGTGACTGTAGATTCGCTGAACAATCGGTATATCCAGGAGACAGATTATTTTTAGCTAAGCTTATCAGGACTCGCGTAAAAGGTGATGCAGATGCTTATTTGCAAAGCACACGTGAACCCACAAATCTCGAAGAACTTCTCAATACTTTGCAACTTGCATTTAGTCCTCAGAAAGATCTTAGCCAATTGCAAGCTCAAATGTCGAACGTTTTGCAAAAGAATGATGAATCAGTTTTGCAATATGGCATTAGGGTAAGCGAGATACTTCGAAGAACGGTCGAAGTAATCGAGATCGGCTTTCCTGTTGAAGCAGTCGCTGGAATGCGACTCGGCGCTAATAGAAACGCAACTTCTCATTTTATTCGATGTTTAAAGCCAGAAATCGAAAATCGTGTTTCGCTAAGAAATCCCGCGACTTTGCAAAATGCAATAAGTATTGCCACAATGATTGAAAATGAGGTATCGCATTTAGAACAGCTGCGCCGTGCTCGCGAACTCGATGCTGGCAACGGTCAGCCCGAATACTCTATAGGTCAAGTTGCATTGGTACAGGGAAGGAAAGATCGAAATTTTAGTAAAAATAACTCTTGTTTCAAATGTGGTAAACCCGGTCACTTTAAACGCGAATGTCGTTCTAAAATATCTAACCCCGCGAATAATCAAAAGGATAAAAACGGCAAAGACGGAAGATACTGCACATTTTGCGAAAGAATGGGTCATATTACTGAAAAATGCTTCCTTAAAGAAAAATATGAACGCATGAAAAAAGAGTTTTTTCAGAATGGTGATCCGAAACAGGGCCTGGACCGCAAGAAAAAACGGACTTCGGAAGCCGGAAACCAAAACAGCGAAGTAGCGCAAAACCGACCATCCGACGCGTCCTCTGCGTCTTAGGACAAAACAAAAGTATACAATCGGCAGTAGTCTCGATTTCGAATCACGGTTTCTTGGGAGATAATACAGATTTATTAATCGATACCGGTTCTGATTTAAACCTTTTCAAAGAAAACGCGATCAGGCCCCACGTAAAAATTGATAAAAGTAAAATATTTTACTTGACAGGGATAGGGAAAGGATTGACTAAAACTAAAGGCGAGATAACTCTTTACCTTAAAGGTATAGAATGCAAGTTTCAGGTAATTCCAAAAAACTTCCCTATTTCTCAAAAAGGTATTCTAGGAATCGAATTTCTGAGCACTCAGGGTGCAACCCTTCAATTTAATGATAGGATAAACGGGCAATTAATTGTGAATAAAGAAACATTTCCATTCGAAACTCATGACACAATATATTTACCGCCGCGTACAAAGAAATTTTCAAGATTGCTATAAAATCTACCGATCTAAAGTGTGGATATATTCCCAGGATCGAAGCGGGACCAGGTGTGTACCTGGGCGAGGCATTAGTGACCCCTAAAGCGAACACAGTCACAGTCTTTGCTATAAACTCGACCAACGAGGCAATTTACTTAAATCTTCCACCTGTTGAATTAGAGGCTTTCTCTATCATTAAGCCACAATTTAGGACATGTACTGAAACTGACGATGACGTTAAAAAGGACGCTCTTGAAGCTAAAAGATTTTGTGAAGTGTCTAAGACTTTAAAATTTGACGATTTGGCTCAAGAGGAAATTACATCTCTGTTAACTGACGTAAACTGTTATCCATATCAATTTAACATACCCGGAAACAAGCTAGGCTTTACAACTGTAACAACTCACGAGATAAGAACGACAGACGAAAAACCCACAAATTCTAAAATCTATAGATATCCTCAAATTCATAAAGAAGAAATTAAAAAGCAAGTGAATGAGCTTTTAGAAAATTATATTATTGAAACCTCAAATTCGCCCTACAATTCACCGGTGTGGATTGTACAAAAGAAGTCTGATTCGCAGGGAAATAAACGGTGGCACATGGTAATAGATTACCGAGCCCTTAATGAGAAAACTATGAGCGACGCTTACCCCTTGCCTAATATCACTGACATTCTTGATCAGTTGGGAGGAGCGAAGTATTTTACTATACGCTCGATCTTGCTTCGGGATTTCATCAAATCCCGATGGATCCCAAATCAAGAGCAAAAACAGCATTTTCCACTCCTTTTGGCCATTACGAATTCAAGCGTATGCCATTTGGATTGAAAAATGCACCTCCCACTTTTCAACGGGTAATGGACCGAGTGTTTTCTGGTCTTCAAGAAGTTGAGCTTTTTGTTTACATGGATGACATCGTCATCTATGCTAACTCCCTGGAAGAACACTCTCGGAAGCTCAGAAAGCTCTTGGAGAGATTGAAATCTGCTGGGTTGACACTGCAGCCTGATAAGTGTCATTTCTTGCGAAAAGAAATCACTTATCTAGGTCACTTGATTACCCAAGAAGGTGTGAAACCAGACTCTCGCAAGGTGGAGGCCGTGAGGGATTTTCCGATTCCTAGAAACAGGAAAAATGTTAAACGATTCCTCGGTCTTGTTGGATACTATCGGAAAATTATTCCGAAGTTTGCAAAACTCGCGAACCCTCTGAATTATCTCACGCGTCTGGATGTGAAATTTCATTGGAATGCTCCACAGCAGCAGGCTTTCGAGATTTTGCGTGACAGAATAACATCCGAGTCTATCCTTCAATACCCGGATTTTTCTAAACCGTTTATTGTCACGACTGACGCATCTGATTACGCAATAGGAGCAGTGCTCAGTCAGGGTGAAATTGGTACGGATTTGCCAATCGCTTTTGCCTTTCGTACTCTAAATGGGCCCGAAACACGTTACTCTACAACCGAAAAAGAGCTTCTTGCTATACTCTTTGGCGTAGAGCATTTCCGACCATATTTATATGGACACCGGTTTAAGTTTGTTACCGACCATCGACCGTTAGTTTGGCTACACAATATTAAAAATCCTGCATCGAAACTAGCAATATGGAAATTACGTTTGGCGGAATATGATTATACAGTGATTTATAAGCCCGGTAGAATCAACTCAAATGCAGGCGCTCTCTCAAGGAATCCGGTAGAGGTTAGTTTAAGTTTGAATGAAGAACAAAAAGGGAGTTACGAAATAGTCGATCTCGAAAATCCTCCAAAAGTAAGCCAAGAAGTTGATCCTACAGGTGCTTTTCTAGACGAAGACATTCATTTAGATTCTGAATACTTGGACTCGGGGCAGGTGATGACGATCAGACAAGATCAAATTGGCTCGAGTCGAGGGGATGATGAATTGAGTGATAATGAAGATGAGCTTGTCATGGAAAATCAAATGTTGATTGCGCGTGTATTTTTAACGAACTTTGATCAAACGGAATCGGAAATTAAAATCTTAAACCAGGCTAGCCAAGGGGATCCGCAATCTCCTCTCGAGATAAGCGACGACGAATCTGTCTTAGAATAAAGCGACTTAAGCGAAACTGAATCTAACTCTAATTCAGGAAGTGAGAATTACGAATCAACTTTCGAGTCCGAAAGTAGGTCACCACCTCCATGGGTGGTTGACAACCCCCCCTCTTGTCAGGCTAACGGGGACTACCGATCATTATGTCGCATACCCCCGCGGGGAGGGGAGGGGGAAGAAGTTTATGAAACTGATTCTGCAAGCTTTGTAGGGAATTCCGCGATCAGAAAGTCCACGAGTAAAAACCGCCGGCAAACCTGTGCGGAAAGAGGTGTTCATTTGCCGGATCAAACGACCAAAAATCTTCGAAGTGAAGGCTCGCTGGTCACCAGGCGAGATGAAAAAACAGGTGGGAACGTTGTCTCGCTGAAAGCCCGGCGAAGTGTCAAAACTTGGCCAGTAAGGGACCCCATGATCAGCATTTCACCGACAGCTGCGTCGCTGAATAACCTTGAGGGGTAGGCTATGGACATCGGAGAACTAGGCGGACTCGGGAAAAGAAAAGGTGGACCAAATTTGGATACCGGGACAGTGGCAGCCTCGTTTGAGTCGAAACGTCAAAAATCTGTAAATAATTTCGCGGAACAATCTTTTGAAATCGCTAGAATTTTTATCACTAATAAAGGATGTATTATATATAAAAGAGATCAGCTAGTTTCGAGGGATGATAACTTGTTACACTTCGTCTCGCGCGACTGTAAATTCACTACTGTAACGAGCCGTGAGCTCAGTGGTGAAGGCATAGTTCGGTCAGACGAGCTTCGGCAGGTACAGGCGTGCAGCCAAAATTAGGTCAAATCCTTAGTTTTCAGCATGGAGACAAATACGTTTTTAATGCGGTGTTTGAAGAATCTTGTGACGATAAAATTAACAGGGACGATCTAAAATCCATTTTTCAATCTCTGAAACGCACCATGCTTGCATTAGACACAAAGACTGTTAGCATGTCAAGATATGGAAATGGTTTTGACGGCGTTGCTTGGACTGATGTTGAGGATTTAGCTCTGGAAATATTCAACGAGAGGGGAGTCACTATTTTCATTTGTACTGGAGAGATAAAGATTCCTTTGGAATCAGAGCTCGAAAATATCATACGCGAAGCTCATAGTTCAGTAGTGGGTGGGCACAAAGGGTGTACTAAAACTTTAAAACGAATTCGCGAAAGATTCACTTGGCCTAATATGAGAAAGGATATAGATAATTTTATTAAACAATGCGATAGTTGCCAGCGAAAAAAGCTCGTTCGTGTAAAAACTAGACAGCCGATGAAAATAACCGATACCCCGAAGGAAGCTTTCGACAAAGTACAAATGGACATTGTGGGTCCACTTCCGAAAACTGCAGACGGCAATAAGTATATTCTTACTCTGCAGGATTGCCTTACGAAATACTCTGACGCTTTCCCTATTCGTGACGCAGAAGCGATCACAGTAGCTATGACATTCGCTGAGAATTTTATATCTCGTTTTTGATTCCCCAGGTCAATCCAGATCGATCAGGGATCTAATTTCATGAGCCACCTATTTAAGTCATTTTGCCAAATATTCAAAATTCGCCAATTTCGTTCTACTGCTTATCATCCTCAGTCCTCAGGCGCATTAGAACGCAGCCACCATGTCTTCGTGGAATACCTGCGTCACTTCTGCCAAGACACTAATTGGGACAAGTGGCTGAGATTTTCTATGTTTTCATATAACACCTCAGTGCACGAAGCAACTGGTTTCACACCACACGAGCTTATTTTGGGCAAAAAGGCTAGGATTCCTTCTGAATTCGAAGAAGAATCCGTCCCTCGTACGTTCATCAAACATATGGATGACTTACTTGATAGGCTGAGCGCTACCCAAGCAACAGCTGGTGTCAATATTAACAAAGCCAAAGAAAGGTATAAGAGGAATTATGATAAAAAGGCTAACCCCAAAACTTTCGAAGTCGGTGAATACGTTCGTCTTTTGAAAAGCGACCGAATCAATAAACCTGACGATTATTTCGATGGACCCTACTTAATTACGCGTGTGTTCAACGACTGTATTGTTGAAATACAAATTAAATCGAATGAAAGAAAGATCGTGCACTCAAACCGTTCAGAGCGCTCGCATATTCGTCCAGAACTGATTTAAAAAGTCAAGAAAATGTACGCAATGCACGTAATACCGCTCTCGTCTTAAAGCAATAGTTTTAAAGGCGTTTCCATGGGAAACACCTTTATTATATGGGGGAAGGTGTGACGATCGCGGTTTGGCGCGAATCTGCTTTATCGATGAGATCTCTATACTATAATATTCATCAAATGCACATTTGTAGTAATTAATTTAAATATAAAATAACTAAGCCTAGAAATATAAGATTTAAAATATTGCATGATTTATGGAAGCTCAGAATGCACGTAGGACAGGATGCAGAGGGACACGCCTGACTTAAATTATTCCATAAGACTGTACATACTTTTAGAAATTTAAGAATTACAACCTAAGGCCTTAAGCACATCCTGTTTTCAAAATAGCTATAAAGAGAGGAATGCCTTGGAATTTGAAGTTTAGTTTTAGAAGATTCTCACGATTTAGGGACATCTAGACTGTATATATGCATGTAATTTCGAAATAGCTTTTCTTAGAAGAATTTTAGTTTTAGAAAATAGAAAGGAAACCTGAAAAAAGGGCTATTGTAGTGTTACAAAATTTTTGTTTGAATGAAGTCAACGGCGATACCACGCTGAAAACACCAGTTCCCGTTAGATCACTGAAGTTAAGCAGTGTTGGGCGCGGTTAGTACTTGGATGGGTGACCGTTCGGGGAATACTGCGTGTTGTTGACCCGTCGTGGGTGTGGTGGACCCACACTGGTAGTATTTATCCACCTAGAAACACTACCCGAATCGGGTAGTGAGGCAATCAACTTTCGAGTTCGAAATGCTAATCAATTTTTTTTTTTTTTTTTTTTTTTTATGATCAAAATTTTACCAATAATAAGATACAAAATTAAATAAAATTCTTGTTATTAGATTTATACGGTAACTCCTCATGTATTTTGAAGCACTGATTCTGAAACTAACTTTTTTTGTTAACATACATATTCTCGGAGATATGTCAGATTTAATGTTCAATATCACGTAAAAAATGAAAAAATCATATTGCGCTCGTACAAAAACGTAAAGAAAAATCATAAGACCATTTTCGAAAACATTGGATTGTTGGAGATGTATCAGCGTCAATTTCAGCCCTATGAGGAACCACTAGCATTTCCGGTTTCTTTTATACAAGCTTAGGTTTCAGAAACAACACAAAATGGTGACAAGCAAAATCTTGTTACCTAGTGTTGTCAACAGAACCCCATAATGTTGTGCACATTTCTTTTGGGATATTTGCTTACTATCCATCAATTAGTTTGCAATATGCATGAGGCTAATTTTTTAAATACAATTTCGATATGCTATCTGCGGCATTTGGAAGAAAAAATGTTATACTTTGTTTTATAAACATTCTGAGCATTTTAGCGAATGTTTAAAAATAGCAGATCTCATGCTAATGCCTTTGACAATAGAGCCCCCAAGTATCTCTGGCGGGGCGCACGTGGCGCCGCCTGTTGGATTTTTTTCAAACGAGCGGGTGAGTTAAACTCAAAGCCTATGTATAGCTGTATGTAAACACGCGATAAATAAAGAAGAAATAATAGATAAAATACATAATAAAAAATGGTAATTATAATTCAAAATGGCTTCCAAGCAGTAAAACTTGAAATTTGTTGGAAAGAAAGTATTTCAAAAGGTATAGGATTGGTAAAAAGTTCTCATGTTAGCAAAGTGGTCGAGAAAATCGACGGCAGTTTTCGCAGTATTTGTGGAGTTGTTTTGCGAGAAACTCCAGGAGCGGAAAGTTCGAAAAACAGGACTAATTTTTATAATGTTGCGATCGAGGTCAGTAAAATTATGTATTCACAATTATACTTAACCTAAAAAATTGAATCATTTTAGCAAGACAAATTAAATTAGGATTTCGTCACTCTACGTGGGCATCGAAGTTGCCTATCTCTCTAACTTAAGTATGAAAATTATTATATTTGTTCAATTGTAATAACAGGGTAGTCGTTTTAATTGCAGAAGAAAATTCCTGTTTTTCCCCGGTTCACAAACATTTTTCACGATCAATGAAATTAAAAAGTTTGAACCCTAAAACCATTTTCCCATTTGAATGTATGAAAAATGAACTGCAAATTTAAGTCCACAAAGTGGAACTCTTAAATTTTGAACTTGTAAAATTGAATTTTAACAGTTTTTAGTTAAAGAAAGTTGTAATCAAATGCTCAATAACTTACGTGTATAAAAATGAATAGTATTATACTAACACTTTTCAATTGAACAATTTTAAATTTACTGCATTTAAACTAACAAATTTAGAATTTTTAACTATTATCAATTGTAGTGTTCAAAGGTTCAGATTCAGTTCCAAACATAAAAATCCATGTTATCTATTTCAATGCTCCAAATTAAAGAATCAATTAATGAATTTTAAAATTATGAGAATTGAAGGGAAGAAATGCAAGAGGAGTCAAGCGCCAAATTTTCGAAATCGGATTTATTAGCTCAAAAAATCAGATAAATTCTATTACACATGTCTGCCAAAGGATTTTTTTGGGGCATCATTTTTCAAAATGTGTGTTCTTGTGTTCATGGGTCCGAGAAGCTTTTCTAACCACAAAGTAAAAAATCAAATTTCACTTTTCTCGACACTGGCTAATTATTTTTAATTACTATTGGCTCCCTTCCGTTCAGCACTGAATAAACTAAAACACGATTCCTCATTTTTTGGAAATATGCAAAATTATTACTGCTATCGTCATTAGTTTGAAGTTAAAATGTCAGTTTTACACCATTTCGAAGTCATAATTGGATTTTCAAATTTCGCGACACTACATGATTTCTTTTAAACAAACTTTTTGGAAATCAATTCGTCCATTCAATAGCTAGAATGCAAATTCTTAGTTTTTTCTTAAACTGCAAATTGACTCCACAATTAATGTTGAAAGATGTTAAAAGTCGATACGGGCCCAAAATCTAACCTCGAAACGTGACTTGTTTCATTCAATTTCTCGAAACCGGATAGCTTTTTGTGAGCAAACTTTTTTTAGTTCAATAGAGCATGAAAGTATCTCGAAAGCACTTTTTTATTTTTTTCTTAAATGGTCCCGCTGAATTTACAATATGTTTTTAGTCTCTCCTGAAAAAGGTGAAAAATGGCGCTTGGCTCCTTTTGCATTTCTACCCTTCAATTATAGTTTTAAAAAAACTGAAGTTAAAGTTTTATATTTTTAAATTAAATCACATATTAATTAAGTTTTTAAATTTCATTTTACTTTTTTTTAACCTAAAGTTTTACCAATTTTAAACTAGAAACACTAAAACTTGAACAATTAAATTTTTGTAAAGTGAACATTTTTAAAATGAGAAGTTAAATTATTCTCATAGTTTAAAGAGTTTAGAATACCTTAAAAAGCTTTAAAATTTCTTCCAAAATCTTGAAAAATCTGCATGTTGTTAGAAATTTTTTCATAACTTCTAAATGGTTTAAGGAAGTATCTACGCGTACCGAAAAATCCAGCTACAGGTATCGAAATTACGGTACAAATAGCCTCTTTTCTAGCTCCCCTTATTTGTACCGAAAAAAAATCTGGCTATTTGCACCGAAATTTCAGTACGAATAGTCGGATTTTGTCGGAACACACACTGCGTTTAAGTTATCTGAAATCATTTCAATTTTTAAATTAATTTTGAATCTTGTTAAAACCTCTAAATATCTCTAAAAATTATACTCGAATTATTCTACAAATGATAAGTGTTCAGTTGTTATTAATACATCAAAATTCAACAATGTCAATTACAAATTAATCATTTTTTAAAATAGAACAATTAAAATCGTCACATTCAAAGTTTAAAAGCTATTTGAAATTTTCACGATTCAAGGCTTTCTATTTAGAACCATTCAGTTTCAAATTATTTACTTTTAAATATTTGGTTTGACATTAGATTTCTTAAATGAACAGTCTATTAAATTCTCAATATTAAATATTAATATCTCAATATTAAACAACAAATTCTTCTTGACCCGGTTTTTTGGGCTGAAACCCCTACAATATTTACACTGTTCTCCATGGTAATTGCACAACACGGCACAACGACTCACCCCTTCGTTCAAAAATTTCGCCGACTGATGGCGCTGCCAACATACTTGAATACTCTGTAAAACAGAGTAATTAAATTAAGATATTAACAATTTTTCCTTTAAAATTTATATTCATTGCTATTATTTTTAGTGTTATAAATTTTATCTCAGACTTCAGATGGTTGCTCGATTTATAGAAGGCATTTTTGTGAGTTGGATTTTTTTTATACCAAACATGTATCATTATTATAATTTTACAAGCTGTTATGAATGATCACTTTCGATTTACGTACAAATTATTTGTTCTACAATTTCTGCTAACATTTTTTTTAAAATTTAAGTCATAAAAAGTCCTAATTTTATCGATATCATTCTTTTTTTTTTAATAATAATGAGTAACAATGTATGTAAATCTTCAAAATCTAACGTTAAGATATTGATTAAAATAATCTGTTAATTCTTCCTAAACAGTTCAAGATAAAAACAAATAAACTCGACTAGAAATCATAAAGAAAAATTGGAAGGGGAGCTCCTTTATTGCTGAAAATAAACCGAGCATCAGGTCGCACATTAGTATACAATAGAGAGCAATAAATTTGTTGATCGCTAGGGCGATACCTGAGTGCAGATAAATATTACTAGACGTCGCTAGGTGAACTTTACACGAACCCTAGACAAGGCAGTGCGATACCTGGGAGCAGGTAAAACTTACTAGACGCCGCTAAATGAACTCTAGACGAATCCTAGACGAGGCGGCCGTCATAAAATTGCCCTAGACGTTCGCTAGATGAGCAGAGTCTAGGAAGCATCTAGAAATAATCTAGATTTCCGGTAGGGCTGCACAACATAATGTTTGACTGAAAACACCATGGGAAAATAGGTATTTTCGAAAATTGGTGTGATTCTAAACAAAGACCTTGGGAAAAACGCTACCCGTGTCTCTTGCATCGCCCCAGATAACAATTGTGCGACGCAGATCACCCGCAGATTGTGATTGTCAGGTTTTGCATGCAATAACGCACTCATCTCGCCAGCATGGACTGTCGAGCACACATCTGCGAGCGCTATGAGTCGCATTTGGCCAACACACTCTGCATCACACAATACCGTGAGAATGTGACGCAGAGACTGCAATCACTATGAGGGCAGAATTCTTTCTAATAATATTTAATTTTCCTATAGTTATTACTTATAAAATTAATTGTTCTCGGAAAGTTATATAAACCATTTTCAAAACAATATTGAAATTTTTTAATTAATTTTTTGTTAATTTTGTGGATTTTTGGAAATATTAAAAAATTTTTAGGATTTTTTTGAAACTTTTGAAATGTGGGAAAATTAAAAACTTTAAGTTTCGTTCTTTTTCCGGAAATGTACAAAAATATAAAGTATCCAAAAATTGACTTTATTTCGAAAAATTGTCAAAATTTCCAAAATTAGGATTTCCATCTTTATTTTTTTGTTCTGGCAAAATTAATTTTTAAAATATATCCAAATTTTTGTTATTTTAAAGTGATATCGCGCATTTTCTTTGTCGGTGCCGGTATTTATACACAACCTTGTTAAAAAAAATATTTATCTCCTCCCTGTTTCCAGGCCATCCTGAATGTATTGAATATTATAAAAATAGATTAATGAAGTTCGTCAAATCAACGTCAATATTACAAAAAAATTAATTAGTCTACTCAAATGAAGATTTCTTTGAAAATTATAGTTTTTTAAAATTCGCGGGAACCATTTCTCGAGGAATGCGCGCGCATGCCGGCAAATGTCCAGTTTGCGAATTTCATCAAGCTCGCAAGTGAGTCGCGCCGTTTTCGCAATTATGGTCTATTTAAACCTCGTTTGCATGCAGGCGCAAAATGTATCTTCCTCTCACTCTACTACGTGACGATGCCATGCATTTCTCTCATTCTAGATTTTCCTCTGTCCGTGAAGATTTTCCGGTTTTGTGCAAAATCTAGAGTGAGATAAATGCATGACATCTCCGCGTAGTAGAGTGAGAGGAAGAAAGTTTTTCCAACAGAGGTATAAATGAGCCTTTATTTGCATCATTTTGTGCTGCATGGTTAGATAACACGGATTAAAAGTCAAGGTCAAGGTTCTTATAATGATAAAATCGGGTTATGTTTTGTGCAGTGATCTTTTTGACAACTTTTATTACGTCGAAAGATTTCACTATTTCCAAAAAATCTTGGAATTGCGGTTTTTTTCCGTTACTGAAAAGTTACGTCATTTGTAACTTTTAGGGTAACTTCGTTACATTTTTTTATCTTCATTCGTTTTTTTGGTTGAAAATTGGTCTTTTTTGGTAGAAAATTAATCTTTGGTTTAAAATGTAACTATATTTTTGAAAGTAATATATTTTATTGAAAAATTGTCTTTTTGGTAGAAAATTGATTTTTTAAATTAAAAATGCAACTGTTTGGTTGAAAATTATCTGTTTTATTTAAGGATTCAAGTCTTTTGTTGAGAAGTCAAGTTTATTGGTTAAATACAACTGATAAGAATGATGAAGAACAATCCAACATTTGGGATGAAACAAATAGCTCATAGTCATCACAGAAGCAAGGCCATCACGGACGAAATGGTAGAAGCTG
The DNA here is from genome assembly GCA_932178445.1 of Andricus quercusramuli. Taxonomy (NCBI): domain Eukaryota; kingdom Metazoa; phylum Arthropoda; class Insecta; order Hymenoptera; family Cynipidae; genus Andricus; species Andricus quercusramuli. Next base: position 11,379 of record CAKNXH010053427.1, on the reverse strand, counting down.
TGGCTAAAGAAACGTTTCTTGTGAAATCGGCGTCTGCGGGAAAAGGACCATATGAGGTGAACCGTATGTTCTCCGGACGTTTGCCTGGGATGTCCTCTCACTTGCCCTGCATGTCTGATTTGTGTCCATCGTTTTAACTGCACGTGTGTCGATTTCCCAGTAAAAGGAAACTTCTGCAAGCATGCACATGCTTGTGTTCGCACGCTGAACCTTGATACCTCTCCTTATTGTTTTGTGAAAGAAGAAGCTGCTACCTCAGCTTTTGAGCAACATACTAGTTCTCTTTTACAGGTATCTCAGGGGAAGCCTGTGCACTTTGCGGAAGCAGTGTCCAATAAAACACGCCTGACATCAATGCTTCAAACTTTGCTTGCTATTGCCTATGATCTACCAGAAGAAGACGATGATGGCAAGCTCCTAGATATCTGCAAAAGGACCGAAAGTCACTTTACCAAAGTATTCAGTCTTCAACTAAAGCCTCTGTACCATGCTTTCCAGACTTGTCTACCTTGCCAAGCCACAAAAATATCGATCAACAGCAACGCTTCTATAGCACGAAGAAAAAGGCAGCTTCTTCTAATTTCAGCTTCACGAAACCAACTGAGATGGAGGAAGCTGCTATTATAGAAACCATGGCAAGTGTGAGAAACACAAGCGAAGTCATAAACACTACTTTTGACCATCTATATTCCTCCACCTCATCAAAACCGCAATAGAAATTGAGTATAAAATATAGTTGATCAATCTAGTAGTGGATGAGGCCTGGATAAGATTTTCTTGGATCTTGCGTAAGATTGTAACGTTTTTGAAAACCGGAAACTGTGATTCCAATATGTCATTAGGATAGTTCCGAACAATATTCTTAAAAATCCAGAAAAGATTTTGTAAATAATTTAATTCTAATCAATTGCAGACTTTAAAATTTGTATAGCCTAATTTGTTTCGTCATAACCTTAAAATAGCAGAAAAAAATAATTGTTTAGATACTTTGTAAACAAAATTCTGTACTCTTCGATTATTTTCAGTGATGACTTCATATTTTGTGTATGAATAAAGTAAGTTCTAATAAATTTCAGACTTTTAAATTTTTTATAGCCTAATTTGTTTCGTCATAACCTTAAAATAGCAGAAAAAAATAATAATTGTTTGAACTTTGAAAACAAAATGATGTACACTTCGATTATTTTCAGTGATTTCACATGGTGCACGACAGCAAGCACTGCACATTCAAATTGCGCGCGCGTTTGGATGTGACGGTGGAGGAGAGCAGCCATATCGGGGTGTGTGATTTAACGTCTCGTATTTTATCTAGATGCGGCAAGGGTCTAGTTAGGCCACATGCCACAAGGGCGGCGCTACCTTCAGTTTTGTGGCCTCGGCTTAAAAAATCCCCAATTTAAAAATATCCGAAATTATAATTTAACGAATTATATAATTTTTTAATTATATAATTAACGAAACATTAAATTTCCATAGAAATTGCAAATTTTCGAAATTTAATATTTGACGAAAATAAACATTTACCCTAATAGCACGGAACGTTCCTGGAACGTTCCGCGGCCACCTTCGAAACGTTCCCGGAACGTGTAAAATGTCCGCCCTTGGGAACGTTCCAGTGAAATGTTCCAGGAACGTTCCACTGGGGCCTGAGGGGAACCTTCCATTATTGTTGTTTTTAACAACAATTATCTCGTAAACCGTAATAGATAGGTAAGAATGGATGTCATTCTTGAGTTTTGAGTACCGCATGTACTACACTATAATATGATATCCGTATCATAAATTGACATCGATTTTGACCTATCACTTACGTTTTACGTGTTTTTTATTGATAATAATAACAATAACGTTAATTTATGTTTGGAACGTCCCAGTGGAACGTTCCTGGAACGTTCCCAAGCGGCGGACATTTTACACCTCCCTGGAATGTTCCGCCGGAGCGTTCCGAAAGTTCCCGTGGAACGTTCCGTGATATTAGGGTAGTTATTAAAGAAATCATAAATAATAATTATTTATTTTTGTCAATATTAAATTTCGAGAATCAACAAAATTCGTAGAATTTGATAATTGGATTCGTTCCGTAAATTTTAATTTCAGAGATTATTGTGATTTTTAGTTTTGCGGTAAATTTAAAATCCTGTCATTTTAAAACTCAGAGATTTCATAATTCATGAAATTATATTTTCGGAATACGTTAATTTGTGTATTTATTCTGTCTTCACTTTTCATTAGTCCCTACATAAATAATTAATCTAATAAACTAGGATTTATTGTTAGTTTTCGCAGAAACTAAAATGTTGCATCAGTAAAAATTTAATTTTGACTTGTGATTCCCTTCACTCTAATTCCATTTTTACTTCTTATGATGTTTCCTTGAATATTTTATTTAAAATCGTACAAATAGACATGTCTATTTGTAATTCTATATTAAAGAATTTTAGTTTGGTTAGAAAATACTTTGAATTAAAAGTTTTGAACATTAAAGAGCTGAATAGTGTTATGTTTCAACTATAAGCTATAAATGATTAGCCTTCTGTATCCATATAAACTTGACATTTATTCAGTACTTGTTCCTTATTTGTTCCCTTCTCTCTCTGTGTGTTCTTTACCTCAAGATGTTTAAGTTCAGACTGTCCGAGCCTGTCTCACCGATTCGCGTATTCTTCCGCGCTGAACATCAAACACCGCGAGGCTGTGCGAAGATCTAATGCTATCCATTTTTTGCTGAATTGCTTCCGTTTCCATGGTCGCTGGGAGAGATAATTTGATGGGTTGAAAGTCGAAATTCAAGAATTTTAAATCAGAATAAAATCAAATTCAAAATCCCATTTAACGTTCAACAATCAATTCAATATATAGAATTCCTGAAAAAAAAACAAGAATTCAACGATCGAATTTGGACAAACACCACAAAATGCTCCTATTGCAATTCCTAAAAAACGAAATAAAAAAAATTTGTTTCTTTGGATAAAAATAAAAAAGAGGAAAGAAAAATGAGAAGGCAACCAACCAAATCCCCTTCCTTCTCTTTTTTATTTCTTTCGTCTTTTTTATTTTTATTATTATCAAATCACAATAAAAAAGCATGCAAATGTACATTACCAACGTTTCGGTGCTCACACAGCACCCTTATCAAGGCAAGAAAAAGAAAACAGATGGGAGCACCGACCAAGCGACGACGCTATCCCTTGGATACCGGAGATCTGAATGTGGGTCAATAGCAGTGTTCACAGATCGTGGGAGCTGGCGGCCCCCACTACGACTCCCGTGTGGGAGCAACACACGTAAACGCCGCGTATCAGTGTGTCCCCACTCCGTTACTTGATTCCACGCTCCGCGGCAACGACAATTTGTCGGTTCGGATGATTTCACTGTCTCCTTCGTGCTCTTTCGTTTGATTTTGGGGCGGCTTTGGTCGGCCACGAAGATGGGTTCGACGTTGAAGCCGAGGATTGCCGAGAATGCACGATTCTTAACTTGTAATTTCTCATTCTCGGCGACTGGGCTATTTTCAAGATTTTCAAGATTTTTCAGCTTTTTCAGATTTGGAGAATTGAAGGATTTGGAGGTTAGAGTCGACTTTTGTTTACAAACAAAGTTTGACAACCTCAAAAAAGCTAAAAAAGTTTTAAAAGATGATGATTATGTTTTTCAGGTATTATTATAGAATCTTTTCTAGTGTATGATCTATAGGGAATATAGTATAAGTTACTACAGGTTTTCAAATTTGTAATATAAGGAATATATTATATAAGAAAAATTGAGCTTAGATTGATAATGTATATCATTCTCAAGCCTCAAGTGGTTTTCAATTTTCAAATTTTGTATTTCATTTTTTAATTGATTTTAAATATTGTGAATTTAGAATGATAATAATTTATACATATATATTTTTAATTCAGTAAAATAATCATCATTTCTTTTAGTGATATTTTCTTAAAGAAGCATGAAAACTATGAAAGTATAATATTCGATATTCATATTTCAAACCATTTTCAAAAGTTTTAAGACTTTTTTTAAAAAAGATTTTAAACTTTTTTGCATTATAATACTTTCTTAAATTTTCATTGAATTAAATATTCAATATTTATAATATTTTATCAAGGAAAATAGAATTTATATGAAATTATGAAAATCACAGCTTTGTTATTTCTTATAAAAACTTCATAAAACCTTTAATGACTTGTATATCTATACTTAATAAATAAATAAATAATGATTTACAGGAGAGAAAGCCTTACAGTATGCATATAGCCTGTTACAAAAATGAGTCTATTGTTTTATTATCGTTATTGTTTAAAATAATTTATCAATTATTATAAGAGAAGAGAGATGGAGAAAGATTATGGATTCGAAGTACAATAGATGGTATATGATGGTCAAAGGGGTGACGGAACCAGAATATTTGCAAAAGATGAAAAAGGAAGAGAAATGGAATAGGGTGATACGGTTTAGAATGGGAGAAGGAGTGAGAGCTTTTAGATATTGGATGGATGAAGAGGACAATCTATGCAGAGTATGTGGGTACGAAGTGGAGTCATGGGCACATGTGTTAGAGAGGTGTACAGGAGAGGAAGATGGACAGTTGAGTGTGGATGAATGTGTGAGATGGATCTTGGATGGTAATGGGCAGGGAGTGATGTGGATGAAAAAACTGGAAGAAATAAGAGAAAGCAAGGGATCAGGGCAGAGCCAAACGGGTAATCCTGTTTAAAGGAATCTAACGAATAAAATTTTCAAATCGGTCTAAATGAATTTGATGGTAAGAGAAAACGGAAGCCCGGGAAGATCGCTCATTGTCTCTAGTCTAAGTGTAGTAATAATATGATTGTTAGTAGGTAAGGCGTTGCATTAGAAAATAAGTAGCGAGTAAGTTAGACTAAGGATGAAATGTAAACATATGTACAGGGAGCGGAGGCCCTCGAACCCGTAAAAGGGAGAGTTCAAATATACAACAATTCAATTCAATATAAAAATAATTATATACAAATTTATAAATAATTTTTTATTTATAAATAAAAAATTGGTTTACTCATGAGGGTGTAAAATGGTAATTCTATTATTTGTAATGATATTTTTTTTTTAAATTCTGAAATGTCATTATTTTGTAGCTAATATATAAATCAATAATTATTTTTGATAGAAAATGGGTATTAAAGTATTACAAAAAATCAATATAGGAATAAATAATATCAGTGTCGATCAGACTGGGAAAAACCTGGGGATTTTTTTCAACTAGGAGAAACCGCGATAAACCCGAGAATTTTATTTAGGACCGGGAATTTTTTTATTTCATTGTAGAATCTACTTTTATCTACTTCATCTTCTTCTTATGCTTGGAAATTATAACTTCGTTTAATGCTTATTATACTTCAGTCTGTGATTGAGAATAAGATTGGCACGGTATATAAATAAATAAATAATAAATCGAATGTAATTAATTCTTATAAATATCAAAATTTGTATGTACTTTCATAGGAATGCTCCTAAATAGATCACAAATGAGGTTTGATTAAACTGTGTACAGAGAAAAATGCTTAATTTCAATGTTGTCAATAGGAAAACGAAGAAACAGGGTACATAATTTCTATTTTCAAATTCATGTGATAATTTAATTAATTTTACAGCTGAAATTCAAAAAAAATAATCTTAGTAAATTATTTATTATTCATAAATTTGTTATCCCATTACCAAATACTTTAGTCTTCAAAACTGTTTTGAAGAATGAATGCACGTCTTTCACATTTTTAGAGCTAAATATTTATTTTATTTTAAAAGAAATATTGACTACAAAGCAAAAACTGTATTTTATTATTTTAGAAATAAAATTTTTTAATTTTTCATTATTAGTAAAAAGAAAAAAAATTACTTCCAATTTTACTTTGTTTTACGTTCAATGGAATTTACTTTTAATATATGCGAAAGAATTGTATGTATGTAAAAAAAGGTCTCGGTGGATTTGTGTGGGGTCCTTATTTGAATCTTAGAATTTGCTTCAATTTAATAACTCAGAAATTATGTAATTCGATCAATTTAAATGTAGGATATTTTGGAATTCGGGATTTTTATTTTTCGTGATTGTTTTTGGCAATTAAAAAGATTTTCGTTATTTTAAATGTAGGAAAAAAATGTCAAATTTTTGTTCAATATAAAAAAGGAAATAAAAAAAATGGTGCCTATTTTTAAACTTTTGAGATTTTAAGTTTTAAATGCATGCCAATGATTTTAATAAATTATTATTTAGAATTTTTTTAGTTCAATACAAAAAACTTTAAACCTAAAAATGTTTTCTTCAAAATGAATGCACCTCTTCATAATTTTTAGAGCTAAATAAATTTTTCGTATTAAAATGAACAATTAATTTACCTCTGAAATTATGAAGAGGTGCATTCATTTTTAAGAAACATTCTTGAGTTTACAGTTTTTTGTATTGAACTAAACAAATTCTAAATAATAATTTGGAACTAATGAATATATATATATATATATATATATATATATATATATCAATATAAATATATATATTTATATTTTCATTAGTTCTGACACTCATCTTTTCAATATTTTTTAAAATTACTTATTCCTTTATTAACTTTTCTATGATGATCTTAATACCCATTTTCTATTAAAAATAATTATTGATTTATATATTAGCTACAAAATAATGAAATTTCAGAATTAAAAAAGAAAAATATCATTACAAATAACAAAATTGCCATTTTCCACTCTCATGAGTGAAAAGTTTAAATTTCGTGAAGAATCTTTTTATATTATAATTTTAAAAAAATGTATAAATCATAAATAATTTACTCAGTTTATTTTTTTACATTTCAAAATTTCATTTCATACATTTCAAAAAAACATTGACAAAATTGAAATTAAGCATTTTTCCTTGTACACACTTTAATCAAACCTCATTTGTGATCTATTTCAGATCATTCCTATGAAAGCACTTAAAAATTGTGATATTCATAAGAAATAATTACATTCGATTTATTATTTATTTATTTATATACCGTGCCAATCTTATTCTCAATCACAGACTGAAGTATAATAAACATTAAACGAAGTTATACTTTTCAAGCATAAGACGAAGATAAAGTAGATAAAAGTAGATTCCATAATGAAATAAAAAAATTCCCGGTCCTAAATAAAATTCTCGGGTTTATCACGGTTTCTCCTAGTTAAAAAAAATTTCCGGGTTTTTCCCAGTCTGATCGACACTGATATTATTTATTCCTATGTTGATTTTTCTGTAATGCTTTAATACCCATTTTCTATTAAAAATAATTATTGATTTATATATTAGCTACAAAATAATGACATTTCAGAATTAAAAAAAGAAAATATCATTATAAATAATAGAATTGCCATTTTACACTCTCATGAGTAAAATACTTTTTTATTTATAAATAAAAAATTATTTATACATTTTTATATAATTATTTTTATATAATTATTTTATAATAATTGATAAATTATTTTAAACAATAACGATAATAAAACAATAGACTCATTTTTGTAACAGGCTATATGCATACTGTACGGCTTTCTCTTCTGTAAATCATTATTTATTTATATATTAAGTATAGATATACAAGTCATTAAAGGTTTTATGAATTGTTTATAAGAAATAACAAAGCTGTGATTTTCATAATTTCATATACATTATATTTTCCTTGATAAAATATTATATTTATTGAATATTTAATTCAATGAAAATTTAAGAAAGTATTATAATGCAAAAAAGTTTAAAATCTTTTTTGAAAAAGTCTTAAAACTTTTGAAAATGGTTCAAAATATGAATATCGACTATTATACTTTCATAGTTTTCATGCTTCTTTAAGAAAATATCACTAAAAGAAATGATGATTATTTTACTGAATTAAAAATATATATAAATTATTATCATTCTAAATTCACAATATTTAAAATCAATTAAAAAATGAAATACAAAATTTGAAAATTGAAAACCACTTGAGGTTTGAGAATGATATACATTATCAATCTAACCTCAATTTTTCTTATATAATATATTCGTTATATTACAAATTTGAAAACCTGTAGTAACTTATACTATATTCCCTATAGATCCTATATTAGAAAAGATTCTATAATAATACCCGAAAAACATGATCATCATCTTTTAAAACTTTTTTAGCTCTTTTTAAGGTTGTCAAACTTTGTTTGTAAACAAAAGTCGACTCTAACCTCCAAATCCTCCAATTCTCCAAATCTGAAAAAGCTGAAAAATCTTCAAAATAGCCCAGTCGCCGAGAATGAGAAATTACAAGTTAAGAATCGTGCATTCTCGGCAATCCTCGGCTTCAACGTCGAACCCATCTTCGTGGCCGACCCAAAGCCACCACCAAAATCAAACGAAAGAGCACGAAGGAGACAGTGAAATCATCCGAACCGACAAATTTTCGTTGCCGCCGAGCGTAGAATCAAGTGACGGAGTGGAGACACACTGACACGCGGCGTTTACGTGTGCTGCTCCCACACGGGAGTCGTGGTGGGGGCCGCCAGTTCCCACCAATAGGCCAATCCGTCGCAACAAACAAGAAATAAGAGAAAGTCAAGACTCATGAAAAATAAAAATAATTAATCGAACTTGAATAAATTTTGTTTAATCTATCTAAATTAGTTTTTAAATTAATAGAGTACCTATTTTGTTTTTTAATATAAAGCATTTCCATGAATTCTCTCTTTCTCTCATTACTTTCACTATGTAAAATTTCAACATTATCCCAGTCAAACTCATGGTCAACATCAACAAACCCTCTCGTGTGTCTAGCAAGAACACTCCTATAACAACGTCCTAAACGAACATCACTTTTGTGCTCCTCCAACCTAGTATTAAGAAGTCTTCCAGTCTTTCCCACATACGTCATCTTTCAGATCATGCAAGTGATCTCGTAAACCACACCACCCTTTTCAAATTTATCTAAAGGATCTTTACCAAAAGTTATTATTGAATCCATTTTAAATGGTATACGAAAAATAGTATGAATATTAAATTTTTTCAACATGAATTGAATAGTTTTAGAAATTTGACCAAAAAAAGGAAGAACAAAAGTATTAAAAGAACTATATTCTCTCAATTCCTTCTGATTATCTGTAGCTGAAATGTTACTTTGTATGTTTTTGATTTGTTGAATTCTAATTTCGATATGTTGCTCAACCAACTTTTTTGGGTAATGATTCAGAAAAAGGATATTCCTAACAATATTCAAATTCTCTTTGTGAAATGAAATGTGGGACAAACCTAGAGCTCTGTCGACTAAATTTTTTATGACTGCAATTTTGTTCTGAAAAGGATGAGCCGAAAAGAAATTTAAAATTCTACCTGCATATGTATTTTTCCTGTACCAATTGGTAATAATATTACCATCCTGAGCTTTAATTACTTCTACGTCCAAAAAACTGATTTTACTATTTTTCTCTATTTCGTGGGTAAACTGAAGTTTTGGATGAAAATTGTTAAAAGCATCAAAAACCGCCTGTAACTTTGCTAGTGGAACACACAACAAGGTGTCATCAACATACCGATAGTAAAAGGGCAAAATAAAATCTAGCTTCTTGAAAACAAAGGCTTCGAAAAACTTCCATGACCATTTCTGCAAAAATCGGAGAAATTACTGAACCTATGGGAGTACCAAACTTTTGCCTATAAGAAGATCCATTAAATTTTAAAAAAAAGTTGAATTCATAATGAAAACTATCCCTTCAATAACATCTTTTTGACTTAATCGAGTACGTGTCCTTATATTGTCCCATCTATTTAAAATTGCCTGTTTAACTAATTCAAGGGGTATATTTGGAAACATTGCGACAACATCCAAAGAAATCATCACATGGTCATCAGGGACAGTTTTTTTAATAATGTATTTTTGGAATTCCCAGCTATTTTTAATATTGTATTTAGAAGTTGTAATGGAGTCTTTAAGTATCAAATTAAAGTTTTGTTCCAAGAATTTCGTTGGAGTGTTAATAGTTGAAACGACAATTCTCAAAGGATAGCCCTTCTTATGAATCTTTCTCAAGCCATAACACCTTGCAAGAACTGTGTCCTCAGTATTTATATCAGTCCATCTTATATCATTTCCCAAAAGTCCTTTCTTTCTTCAATTGTCCAGCAATTTGAAAGTGTCCTTTCGCAATTGTTTTAATGGATTTTCACTCAATAATTTAAAGTTATCACGATTGGAAAGTAAATCCTCCATATCCCTAATATAATCTGATTTCTTCATGCAAACCGTAATATTGCCTTTATCAGCATTCATGCAAATTATATCAGGGTTGTTCTTAAGGAAATATTTTGTTGCCTTGAAACCTTCGGAAATTTTACGATCAATACTACTAATGTGCCAACAATTCTTATCAACAAAACTCTTTAACAAATGTAAAACCTTATTTCGGAAATCCTGTTGATCCAATATGGGAACTTTGTGTATACTTGATTCAACATCTTTGACTATTTCCATCATTTGTTTCGATTTACTTTTTATCACTTGGTTACTAAAACGTTGACCTAGTCTGAAAATATCTGTAACTGAATCAGGAATTTGAATAATTGATAAATTTACAACCCAACGATCCTTATCTTCTTCTTCAAAAATTTTGTGTAAATGGATATGGAGGATTTACTTTCTGATCGTGATAACTTTGAATTATTGAGTGAAAATCCGTTGAAACAATTGAGAAAAGACACATTCAAAATGCTGGACAATTGGAGAAAGAAAGGACTTTTGGGAGAGGATATAAGGTGGACTGATATAAATACTGAGGACACAGTGCTTGCAAGGTGTTATGGCTTGAGAAAGATTCATAAGGAGGGCTATCCTTTGAGAATTGTCGTTTCAACTATTAACACTCCAACGAAATTCTTGGAACAAAACTTTAATTTGATACTTAAAGACTCCATTACAACTTCTAAATACAATATTAAAAATAGCTGGGTATTCCAAAAAAACATTATTAAAAAAACTGTTCCTGATGACCATGTGATGATTTCTTTGGATGTTGTCGCAATGTTTCCAAATATACCCATTGAATTAGTTAAACAGGCAATTTTAAATAGACGGGACAATATAAGGACACGTACTCGATTAAGTCAAAAAGATGTTATTGAAGGGATAGTTTTTATTATGAATTCAACTTTTTTTAAATTTAATGGATCTTCTTATAGGCAAAAGTTTGGTACTCCCATAGGTTCAGTCATTTCTCCGATTTTGGCAGAAATGGTCATGGAAGATTTGGAAGCCTTTGCTTTCAATAAGCTGGATTTTATTTTGCCCTTTTACTATCGGTATGTTTATTTATTTATTTATTTATTTATTTAGTGGAACATAAGCCCAACAGTCGAATGACCAATAA
>CAKNXH010053425.1:0-44473 GCA_932178445.1 Andricus quercusramuli | reverse complement strand
AATCTTCGTGATGTCGCAAAATCAGCTGGTCAAATCTATACCCGTGGCCGGGAGAAAGCTGCGCTCTCGCAAAATATTATGAGTAGACAGATTATTAATCTGGAGGAATTAATCTCTCCAACTTTTAAAAATCTGGAAACCAGTAAAGATTACTGTTTTCATCACGGTGTGAAAAAAGGAACATTTTTTACATGTGCTGTCAATAACGCAACTAAACTGAAAATCTGGCTTAAAAGTCAAAGACGAGAAGATATATTACTCCGAGGTATCACACGTCAGAGTACACTGAAAAAAAAAGTCTGTTTTGAAATTGAAAATTATGAGACGGCGGTGTCATCAAGTGCGCTCGCTGACAACATACCAATTTCTGTTAAAAAAATCAATCAAACTGCGAGTGAGGTAAATAACTCTTTAACAGATTTGGCTCGAGTTGGTAGTGCTGAAAATAGAGATAGACAGCCTTCAGATTCTTCGAGCACTTCAAGCAATACCACGACATACGACTGGTGTATTCCCTGCGGATCGGATACCAAAGGTGTGGATGAGACCGGCTGCTTTGATTTTCAACACTGATCCACACAATAAAAACGGATCGCATTGGGTTGCGGTTTATATCGACCGAAATGGCCACGGAACGTACTTTGACAGCTACGGCCTACCGCCTCTTATTCCTCAACATCTTTATCGTCTGCGAGGAAACTGTACCCTATTCCGATGGAACACAGCAGAGTTACAAAGTTCCTCTTCGGACGTGTGTGGTCAGTTTTGTATTATGTTCTTGTACCATATGTGCAGTGGTGTTTCTTTGCGTGAATTTACCCGTCTTTTTAGCAAAAATATGGTAGAAAATGATCAAATTGCTGCGAATTTTTATAAAATGATTTTAAAAAAATATAAAATTAAGCCGAGCGTTTTGCACAAATCTGAAGACAGGTTTCAAGGTGGAGATTATAACAATGGGGCTATCAATACAAATCTTGAATCCTGTGTTCAATCTTGCTCTTCACAACTTGCTACTTTATATCTCACATAGTATACTTACATTTAATACAGCAAACTACGTGTTACTTTAAAAGTTTATCAAATATATTTTTGCGATATGTGTTTACTATTAGCTATAAGTATTCAAGTACCTCTCTCTTTTTTCATACTGCGTCACTTGTATGTATGTACTTTTAACTCTCATTGGAAATTCTTTTTTGGAAAGAAGAAAAGCGTCTTTGTGTGTGTGTGTGTGTGTGTTTGATTTTATTGAATGAAATAAAATGATATCCTTGTCTACGATGTGTAATAATCATAATCGTCATAATATTCCATAGTTTTAAGTATATGTATCTTTTAGATGTAAACTATTTTAATTTTCAACTTATCATAAACCGGTTTCACTAGTTGTAATTAGATGTAATTTTTTTTGAAAACTTTGTGAATAAATCTATTTTAATAGATTTGAACATAACCCTAATCTATTTATTTATCTTCCTCTTCTTTTAGAAAATAAGTTTTATTATTTAACTTTGAAGTTTAATAATTAATTAATTAATTATTTAATCGATTAAATTAATTAATCAAATTGATAAATCAATTATTATTATTATTATTGTTATTATTTATTATTATCCATTATTATTTATTATTATTTATTATTATTTATTATTATTTATTATTATTTATTAATTATTTATTATTATTATTATTATTATTAACCAATCATTCAAATAGAATCATAGAAGTTAATTATTCCTTTCAGCACTAGTCTAGAATCTAAGAAGCCATAAGTACAGCTTTAAATATGGCGCCATACAGTCTACGAAACTCCATTCACGCTACAGAAGTATACAAATCACTGAAATTTAATATTTTGTCTATCTACTACTTATCTTCCAGTCCTAGACATTAAGCAAACACAAGTGTCGAGCGAGGCAAGGCCCAACCACCAGCCGACCGGCGCCAGACGTCTGGGTAAACACAGAGGAGTGGGGGTAGGCTGTCGGGGGAGCCATAGTTGTTCCCAACTACTAACACATTATCATCATTTCATTCCAGTCACGTATCTCGTGCCTTGCACTCCATTAAAGTTTGTCCAGAACGCGAACTTTTCTATATTTTGTTCAAATTTATTATATTAAATGTATATTAAATTAATTTCTGAACCTCGTCCCGGGATTGCTTATTCATATATTGCAAAATATAGTACGAATTGTATTTGGCATTAATCTTTATTGTCAGCTGCCCTGAAAATGTCTCATTTTAATAAATGTATATCATTACAATTCTGACTGTGTATTGATATTGAAAGAGAGGTATTTTTATCTTCTTGTTTTCATAATTCAAAAAAGTGTGCGTCATATCAAAAAAAGGTCAAGAACAAATTGTTAGATCTATTTTAGGTAAAAAATGTGTTATTAAACATTATATTGTACCTTGTATCCTGTGAAAAGAACCTTAATTGTTCATTATTTCTAATGTTATCTTTCACGATTAAAACAAGAACTACGCGACCTATCAAAAAACCAATAATAACAGACTTGTAGATGTTCTTTTTCGTTGTTTGGTTTAATGCTATAGCTGTATGCGATCTGTGAATAAGTGTTGCCGAGCAAAAAGCTATTATATGTCAACAAATATTAACAAACCCCTCTATTGTCGACTACCAGAGATATGCACGTTGAAATAAATATTACTTGGGTGATACAAATCACCGATTACTTTTGTAATCTCGGTTCAGTCAATTGTAAATATCTTACTGTCTTAAATACTGCAGAATATAGGTTTATTTTACCAAAGGATGAAAGGTAATTTTTATTTAATTTCATTGTTCTCACCCTCTGGAGTCTTAGTGCACGGAAAAAAAAGTTCATTAAACTTTCTTGAAGTATTACAAGAGTCGGGGATGAGAGCGAACCTTGAGCAAATTTTCTATATTCTGTATAACTTTCAGGATTTAATATAGAACTAACCTAGAATAACTCTACAAGAATTCTGTAAACTTTATATTGAACTCCGATTTGAAAAAGTTTAATAAAATATATAGAGAAATTCATGAAAGAATGCTGAAAACTTTCGTAGAAATCACAATTGAGGTATTGAAAGTTTGTAATCACATAATTATAAGGTTTAAATACCTCAATTCAGTCAAATGTATAGAAAAATTCTTCAAAAAATATTGAAAAATCTCATAGAAATTCGATTCGAAGTATTGAGTGTTTGTGAACTACTTCAATCTAAGATCTACAGACTTCAGTTCTTCAAAATGTAGCTGCGCAGTCGCTACTGTGCGCAAGCAGCGACTTTTCCGCATCGCTCCCGCGTGAAAAAAAAGAATTCAAGTGTTAGAGAACATTAGCACCCGTTGAAAATTAAAATATTAAGTTTGCCAATAACCGACGCATCTCTAAATGGTAAATCCACTACCCGGGTGCACCGGAACGTGCACCAGGTCGTTCAAGACGTCATCTACGAGAACTTTTTTAGAATCTAAATTGTATCAATAGTCAAAATAACTACCAATGGTGAGACGACGATCAGGATGCACCGGAACGTGCACCAGGTCGTTTGGCACGTATTCTACGAGAACTGCTTTAAAATTCAAATTGTGTCAACATCCAAAATAATTAAGTATTGAGTCGACGATCCAGGTGCACCGAGTCGCGCACCAGGTAGATCAGCACGTATTCTACGAGAACTTTTTAGAAATTTGAATTGTTTCAAGCACCAAATTAACTACCGTCGACTCACCATTGGTAGTTATTTTGGTAGATAAACCTTAAGATTTCTAAAGAAATCATCAAGTCAAGCTCCCTTCGATCGTTTTTTTATATTAAGAAAATATGAGAGAAAGCAAAGTTTTCATATTTTTGTGTCGGTCTTACGATCCATTTAGAAAAAATTGAAAAACTAAATCGAGTCAAAATTCCTTTTTATTGACGTTTTGGCCCCATCTGTGGGCCTTCATCGATAGAAACATCTTAAAGAATAATCAGAGTCAATCATAAATATACGTCGAAGCGAATGACAACATTTTAAAATTTTGTAAAGTCAGATATCATTTTGAAGTTTTAAAAATCATTATGAAGTTTGTAAAAAAAGTATTGGGAATCTATAAAGTCCAAGGAACTTTCACAATATGTTAAAAAAGGTTCATATTTTGTAAGTGAAATGCTGTGAAACGGCTAACAAACTGATGTTTTTTCACAAACTTCATAGTGATTTTTAAAACTTCAGAATGATCTGACTTTACAAAATTTTAAAATGTTGTCATTCGCTTCGACGTATATTTATGATTGAGTTCGATTATTCTCTAAGATGTTTCTTTCTGATGAAGGCCCACAGATGAGGCCGAAACGTCAATAAAAAGGAATTTTGACTCGATTTCTTTTTTAAATTTTTTCTAAATGTATCGTAAGACCGAAATAAAAATATAAAAACTTTTTTTTCTCTCATATTTTCTTAATGGTTGTTAGTTTGGCTATTGACACAATTTAGATTCTAAAAAAGTTCTCGTAGATGACGTCTCGAACGACCTGGTGGACGTTCCGGTGCACCCGGGTAGTGGACTTGCCATTTAGAGATGTGTCGGTTATTGGAAAACTTAAGATTTTAATTTTCAACGTTAAAAATTGAAATAGATTTAACTTTTCCCATGTCATATCTTATTTAATCGATTCAACAAATATAGAATTGGGAATTCAACTTTTAAAACTATTTGCAATGCAAGCCTTTAATTTCATACAACTTATATAAACTTATTCTATATAGCTATATAAAATCTTATTAATCTTGAACCTACTAGAATTTATAACCAAAAAAGAATTTGCGATTAAAAATTTGTTCGAAATTTAAAGTTTCCAAAATTTAAAAAATGTTAAAGATCCCAAAATTTGTAATTACCTAAATTTTAAACTAAATTTTCGAAATATGATATTCTTGAAATTACTGACATTATTAATATAAAACTCCAGAAATTTCAAATTTCCGAAATCATTAACCTAGAATTTTCAAATCACAAAAATTTGTCAAACAGCCCTTCACAGCTGTAGCTTATATTTTAGATTTTTTTTTTATACTACAAGTTATGTTAGCTGCGAGGTTTTCTCAAGAGCTCCGAATGCGTAGGTAGGGGGTTCGAGCCCACAGCGAATAATAATTTAATAGCGTGCGATTATTTGTGTAGTGATTGTTTGTGTAATAGTAAATAATTATGTACTTACATATGTGAACAAATATTGAAGCATGATGATAATAATAATGATAATAAAAAAGATGTTTTTTCAGGCTAAAAATCGGCCATGATTTTATAGAACTGTTCTCTATAGTTTCGAGACTTCTCCGATGTAGACTGTATATTAGCTGGACTTTTAGATTTTCTAGAACTATTCTACGTTTTTCGCATTTTAGAGAACTCTGTATTTGGTAGAATAGTTCGATGCAATGTAAAACCAAGAAGGTTTTAACTTTTAATAAACTACCCGTCATATCCTCTACTATAGGACTAGTTCTATAAAATTTAATGAAATTTTTCTTTCCGTGTGGGATTTAGTAGAATAACCCTTCTGTTATTAAATAATGGCATTGGTATGGTATATTTTTCGGTGGAACCGACCAAATTATTATTTGCGAGACAATAATTTACTGTGATACGTACACCGCAACCTAACCCATAAGTGCTAGGTTAACGTTACGCCACGTGACCAGTCACACGTTACCTTAGGGTATTCTTTACACTTTCACTCTTCAGGGTTAAATAATTCGTTCACGTCCCGAATACAATTGTATTCTAATCATGCACGGAAAAAATAAGTCTTGGAACATTTCGAGGGGCCGTCCACTCTAGAATCGATTCTACGTGAGCATAATGATTCCGCCTGAGTCCAGCTGATTCTTCGTTGATTCTTCATCGATTCTTTCGTTTCTCGAACAAAATCTTTTGACGAATGACTGATATTGAATCGATTCTAAGTGAGCGAAATCACTGATTCCTCCAGTGAACGGCCCCTCGGAACATTTCGTAGATTAGTGCTAGACTTCAGGACGGGCCATCATTTTTATGAAGTCTCGTATACTTTCTATAAAGTGGTCATACATTTTCATGGAAAAATCAGGAAAAGTCATGGAAGTTTTCAAGCGCAGTCAAGAAACAACAGGCTTGGAATTCTTATAAGACAGTTTACAAAAAAAATGTATACAGTCATGAATTGGCTATAAAATAACTTCATATTTGCAAAGACTTGAATTGAATAAGTGCGTGATTCAAAAACTAAGAACTCGAATACAAGTCAGAAAAACAGTCCATGACTGTCTGCGAGAATTTCCAGAGGCGCGCTCAGTGGGGTTCAGAGACAAATTCACATTGGTATGATTGAAGTAGACACTGGATGATGATTCAGTGCTTCCAAAACTCTCATCTTTATTCACTGCGCGTGCGTCAAGTCGACAACTGAATTGGTTACCATTGGCTTGCTTATTTAAAATGAATAAATATGCAAATAAATTATGTACAATAAAAAGTAATTGTACAACGCATAAAGATATTAAGATATTAATGGTAAAAAAATTTTACAACTGGTTGCGTAAAGGATTTAAATCTCCAAGATTTAGATGAGCTGAAAAATGTTACTCACTTGCTACTTTATTCTGCTAGATATCAAATTCATTTAACAAAGTTGTACGATTGTTTCTTGAATGAACATTTACAGGCTTCACAATTTTCAGTGGTATTAACTATTCCTACGTCTTTTTCAATCTTCGCGATATTACTTATAATACACTTATTTCTATTCGAAATAAATTAGAAGATGGCTATTATTACATTGCAAGAAACTGGATGTAAGCAGATTTTATTTTCAAGTTCTTACATCTGTATATAAAATTTTTATAAAAATATTGAAATAAAATATAAGAATGTGTCTGATAATAGAATCAAATGTGTTTTTTTTTCATTACAAAAACATTTACATAATAGCCATCTTCTTATTTATAATTTTAATGAATAATAAAAATTTGCTTAGAAGTTAATCGAGTCAACACTAATACTTCTTGAAACTTCTTCCTTTTAGAAGAAAAATGCTTAGTAGAATCGAAATATCTGGGTTATTTTTTTCAAAAAGATACACAACCATTATTTAAACAATTTCCTTATTTATTTAACAAAATTTATTATTCTGATATAGAATCTAAAATAATTTTCGTGTATTGTTGTTGTAATTCTTATTTCTCATAAAAAATTTCATTTGAAATAACCATTTTTTTAATAACAATCTATAAAAAGTATTTTAAAATCTATCTCAATATTTCTTTCATCTTTTAAGAATGTAAACGCAAGTGAGTTTTTTCCTAAGTTAAATTTTCTTATCAATAATAATTTATTGATATGATTTGATAAATATATCAGTCTTATTGAAATAAATTTGTTATAACGCTGCAACTTATAAACAGTGCGTCTCACAAAAAGTGCACAAGGGACAAAAAGTTTGATTTTTTGTTGACTTGTTATCAATTTCTTCAATCTGGAATCGAATTCTTTAATTTAAAAAATAAGAATAACTCAATTTAATTTTTGAACAAAAATTTTATCATTTACCGTAGTATGTACTATGTAAATATTTATTTATACTACATATGAAATTTTCTAAAAAAAATTTCCATTACATGGATTTCATTTTTTTCCATAGAATCGAACGGTGCAATTAGTTTTTATGTTATGTCTCACAAATTTGAAAAAATTATTTAAACAATTTTAGTTTGAATGAAGAAAAAACTTATTTTTTACGTAAAATCATCCCTTGGTCAAAAAATAATTTTCCGTGGAAAATTATATTTTTCCATTGAAAAAAAAAAATTGTTTGAACAATGTGTTTAATTTGTTATGCAAAGTCAGTCTTGCAGCAAGTTGTCTAATTCGCAGTCCTCACTAAAATTATTTTTACGTGGCCACGCAGTTTTCAGCTGTAGCAGAACGCCAAGATTTTTTACTGTGTTTTCAGCCCGATCGATTAGTCGAGGGGCTTGCGCGGTTAGGAATAAGTGGCGTTAGTCTCGTGTCTAGGGTAGGTAGTTCGAATCCCTGCAGCGTGCGTCCGATTTTTTAGAGTGTTAAAAGCGAGCGATTTATATAAGTAATAATTGTGTGTGTTATAATAATATTTAAATGAATATATAAGTTGAAGATAATATTATAAATTTAAAAAATAATTTTTTATTTTTTATTAGCATAAATGTCTAGCTTGGCAGTCTACGAACCCTTCCTTGACTGTCTTTGAGAATTTAATATTGGGGTGTTAAACGGCTTACAAATTTTTTTGTGATATTTTGTTGATGGAGTTTAGGAGTACTTCACTGACTATGCTGGACGCAATTTAAGAAGTCTTTTATTTCTTCAAGCACTGTTTGCATGATTTTCCAATACGATATTTTTAAATTATCAAATGCTTTTAGACCTATCCTATAGTCACAGACTCGGTCAATGAAAATTTCCAGCACTTTTTTTTCCGTGTGGTTCTTTGTTATCGCTAATATCCCTCTTCATCGAACACTTCGGATTTTTAACATCGGTGAAAGTTACGTGTGTTATACAGGATGCCGAATTTGAAAAAGCCTGAAACTGATCGCTTTAGAAGCGCTGTATAGGCCTCAAAAGTCAAACTTTCAGATGGGGCATTGTGAAAAAGCATTCCGATACAGCTACTATAACTTTTTCTTTGATTAAGCAAGTAACACAAAGTATGAATCAAAATAATATATAATTCATAAGAATTCAGTTATCCAAAATGTAATAATTTCTCAATGCAGGAAACCTAATCGTCAGAAGCCATCATTTGGTCTTATATGCAAAATTTGCAAGCTTCCGCAGAATGCAATCGATATGTAAACAGACTTTTCTTCAGAAAAGTTTTCAGACTTAAGTTTGGAGTCTCTAAGCTGTGAAAAGTGATGAGAGTGAATTTGACGGGCATTCACTTCCTTTTCATTTACTAAAACAAATCGTGCGGCAGTTAGTCGAGACACACCGGTGCACTTAGCTGATGAGCGCATAAAGCTAGCACGCAATGTTTGCGTGCTTTCCGCGCCTTGCACATGTTCACGTTCACTGTGTCGATTCGAATTTGAATACACTCAGCCACATAAATTTTCGCGCTCCCGATGTTCTCCTTCGTCGGGTCCTAATATTTGTATATTCATACAGCTGAAGTGGACTCGACGATTTAACCCTTATTCGTCACTTTCTGAATAATTGTAAAAACAATTGTTGTTCCTTGGCGACCGTTGCGAATAAAAATAGACAAAATTCCATTCTGAACTCTGTGGTCCCCATCCTCCTCTTTATTCCTCTTTCTCAAAAAATTCTAAAGTTTTTGCTCGGTAATTGAGCCCTCTTCTGGCTGTAACGAACATGGACAAATTTTTATAACCCATACATGTTCAAAGGCATGATTGGCCGAACTATATTCTTAGGAGTTTAACATATCAATGTATTTCTCATGTGTAACTTTTCACAAATAAGCGAAATCATTTTCTACCTAATATTCGCAATAAATAATAATGTATTTTAAAATTTAATACTTGTCCTAGAATTTTATTCATGAATAAATGAAAAATGAGAATGATGAGAAAATAAATGATGAATGAGAAATTTGTAGTGTTGGGCGGTGCTTGGCCATTAAACTGGTGGCTATATTGAAAAAAGTAGGAAATCGAAAAGGAAGAAAGAAGATAGATAAAACTAAGGCAAGGAAATCACACCTGGAACCAAAGTTCCTGTAGTTCTTATTTCGTTTTTTCATGTGGCTACCCATCTCGCGGTCGTGAGACGTGACCATAGGTTTGATTTATCGCGGTTCTAATGGGAGCCAGTGTCATTTTGGTCAAAGGCAGCTGTTCCTAGTGGGACACTGCGGTGGCTGTTCAACATATAAAAAACAGGTTAAACAACCACCGCAGGGTCCCACTGGGAGCAGCTGTCATCTATGAAAATGATTTCTCTGAAATCAAAACTTCAGGCCGATGAAACCCTCGTGTGTTTTGAGGACAGGGACTGACCCAATGAAGATAGCCTTCTGCCAGTTATAGTTTTGTACCTTTGACGGTCTTGATACCTGTCCTCCTTTTCCTTTTCCTGAGCAGTGATGTTGTACTCAGCCGGAGCCGAGACATCGATCGTGAATATATTTTGTTTCTTGCAGTCCTACAAAATGATGTCATGTCTCGAGTGTGCAATGAAAACTGCTGTGCGAAAATCGTAGTTCCAGAAAATTTGGCACTTTTCGTTTTGGGCAATTAACTCTACCCCCTTCGGAGCGTTTGACAGGGTCAGGACGTGGCCAACACCGTAAGCGCGACACAGATACTATAGTGAAGCACTCTTAGGGCCGCATTATGATTGTAGAGATACGTAGTTCCCGCTTGATAAGGACACCAGGATAGTATGAGCTCCAGATACTCAGCGTTTGCGTGACACGCTCTGCACCTACAGCTGCACTGGAAACTTCTTAACGTATTAAGGGCATGCTCTCCGGTGATCACGTGACCAAAACAGTCCTTGCTGGTTACGAAATTTTTTTTGGTGTTCACCATGTCCAAACGCAATGATATATTGCTCTCAAAATTCGGAATATAGAAAATGAGGCAATAAATTGCGTTTGTATACACCAGAGCTTCGTTATATGCTCGCGCGACTGCAGGCGATATTAGCAATTCCTAGAATTGCTCGTCCCCACAGTTTCTCAGAGGGCAGGGTGAGAGACGGTTGCGACTCCGCCTATCCCTACTAAAAAAAGTCAGGAATCGTCAGAAAAAAATTCAGGACTTCTGACCATTCCTGACCACTTTTGTTACGTTTCTCGACAGAAATCGTCAGGAAAAGTCAGAATTCGTGAGAAATGTTCAGAAATCGTCAGAGCTTGGGTTCGAAGGATAATCCATTTATTAGGGGTCCAAGAATGGAATGACATAAAACCTAATCCCTTTTATATTTCCCAGGTTATTTATATTATTTATTTATATTTATTTATGCATATTCTCTTATTACTTATAATTAATTAATAATATTTATATATTGAATGACTCTGAAGGTGAATCTGAAAATTTTGTCCGTTTTGACGCATCCCTTTCTCTTTACAAGATACATTATATTTGATCTAATTTTAAATTTTTTAGAAAAATTTTTAGGTATCTGAAATCGTCGAAACCCGTAGATTCTGAATTTCTTACTTTTGAATCTGTATATGCAACATTGAAAAAAAAATTATTTTCAATTTTTAATTCTTTTGGGTTGCCTACCTGCGGTCCTAGCCGATGAGCTACCTGATGGGATGTGAATTAGCATATCTTCAGAAATCGTCAGACTCGTCAGGAATGGTCAGGATGTTCAGGAATCGTCAGAACTTCTGACCATTCGTGACGATTCCTGACTTTTTTTTAGTAGGGATGAAGGGACGCATTGTATTACTTCGCAGTCTAGTAGATTGCGCAATGCCATGCAAACGGTTCAGGCGGCCCTGCCTGTTTACGTTTCGCTGCTGGCGATATAAGCGCAAGGTTATTTTCAGGCAACCCCCGAGATTGAGCATATAACGAAGCTCTGGTGTATTCAGTTTCAGTGATAATTTCGAAAAAAAATTTCCACGTAAAAAATAAATGTGGAAAATTTCATAACCGAGCTTGGTTATGTGATCTATACTTTACCGACGTTGAAATGCTCCAAAAATAATGACAGGTTACGTGTGGGCAGATACTTATTTTTTGATTTGCAACGAATGTGCATGGTAACGTTGCGACGAATGTGCAACGAATGTGAATGGCAATAATTTTGAAACAAAATTTCCATGTAAAGAATAAAAGTGTGAAATTATTTTCATTTTCTTTTGGTGCTCGCTACGTCCACACGGATTGACATATCGTGTTTAGAATTTGAACGATTGAATAAAAAGCACTAGAGAACGTTTGTATGCCTCACAATGTTTATAATTTCAAGGAAATTTCATTTATAAATTGATACAATAGGATATTACCAGTCGAGTTGCAGCACGTGCAGGTAATGTTTGGTTTGATGCATTTCAGATTTTCTGATTCACGTATGTTGATAACTGACACAAATTTTGGACTAAGTCGTCTGAACATTCAGAAAAGCAATATATACAATAAAACTTGCACATTCGTTGCAAATAAAAAAATAACTATCTGCACACACGTAACCTGTCATTATTTTTGGAGCATTTCAACGTCGGTAAAGTAGAGCTCACATAACCAAGCTCGGTTATTAAATTTTCCACATTTATTTTTTACATGGAAATTTTTTTTTTTAAATTATTACTGAAACTAAATATACAAACGCAATTTATTGTCTCATTTTCTATATTCCAAATTTTGAGAGCAATATATCATTGCGTTTGGACGTGGTGAACACCAAAAAAAATGTCATAACCAAGGACTGGTTTGGTCACGTGATCAACGGAGAGCATGCCCTTAATGCGGCTACGCTAAATTCAGGTGGAAATGACACTGTATTGGCAAGTGAAAATAAAAATCTCTGTTCCTGAATTAAGTCCTGAAGATCTGAGGAAAGCAAAAGTTTGCTTCTTCGACAAGGGCTCATTTTCTACATTTCTGTGAAAGTTCTGTGCATTTTCTTGTCGAGTAGCTGTTGGCGAAATTTTTCAACACCTGCTTTCTTTACTTCGGCTTTTAGAAGTGAAGCATCCAGATAGAGTAATGAACTTCCTTTACTTCTGATGTTAAAATTCAGGCCAAGTGTCTCGGCCGCCTGCCTTGCGGCTTTGTAAAGAAACGCTTCTTTGCCAGTCATCAAGTGTTTGCTGACCATTTTTAGAGTGTGCCTAGAACATTTCGCTTATGAAGACATTCGAGAATCAGAAGTCCGCGTCCGCATCAAAGGCGTGGGATTCATAATCGCGGAACGGACGAATTTATGTGCAAGTTCTTTTGCATATGCATAATCTTACGCATGGCGATATGGAGACCCGCAAGCTTGTGCCTCGCCCATGTAACTACACCAAACGAGTAGACGGCAAGCATATTATAGCCGCAGATATCTTGTTCAACGCCAACAGATTGTTAGACCAAATTCTGTCGAAGACGACGCTTGTATCTGCTTCAGAGAGACTTTTTCACTGGTGTTAGGTCTTGAATGCGGCTCTGAAGCACGGTTAGGTATGTATAGGTTCTCTAGTGTCAAGATGTCTAATAACACTCATATTCAAAAGCTCAGGGTCCTCGGAAACGCTAGTAATTCGTCCTCGCTTCAGATTAATCCTAATATATATATATAGACCACCCATCTCACGGTTGAGAGACGTGGCCACAAGTGTGATTTACCGCGGTTCTACTGGGAGCTGGTGTCATTTTTTAGATGACAGTTGCTCTCAGTGGGTTCTTAGTACATGGTAATATATTAAAAATTTAGTTTAAATTTGAACCTGTAACATTTACAGTAAATCAGTCAAGACGGCTGATGAGGTATTACGTCGCGTAATATTATGAAGAAGAAAAAAGGCTTGAATTTTAGTTGATTTCAATTTACCGACAAATACCACGAAATATAAGACTATATTTTGACTATGAGGAAAACAAGGAACCATAAATAGATTCACATGACATTCAAATGCCTGAGGAATTTGTAAAGGTTAATACTTAAAACTACGTATTTGCCAAAACACTTTTAATTGTAAAATTAACCACAAATTTTATATTTAATATGATAAAAATAGCTGCCTTTAGACTCGCCAACTACAAGGAAGGATTGAAAATGTTATTGAAAATTTCTAAAATCCCAGCGATCATCTTTGGCCATTTTTTTAAATTTGAGGTTATCTTGTAGATTTGGAGTCGAACTTTGTTATTCTGCCCCTTTTCTTCAAGTTATCAATTGCTTTAAAAAAAATTTATTTGCTCATGACCTCGATTTTGTTACATTTCTTGATGAAAAAAAACCTAGCTTCTCTTGCGTTTTCGGTATTTGAATTCGTTCTTTATACAGATATTGTCGATAACTCATGCAAAATTATGTGAAATTAACAATTAATCATGACTGAAAGAAAATCGAAAATCTCTTTAGTCATACACTGGTTCTGGTACAATTTTATTAACCATTTGAAAATTCATGCTTCATTCCAAAGGTGAATATATGTGGAGTAACTAAATCTACGACTTCAAAAGAAAAACCATATGAGAGCTTAAAAAATTTCGCGTATAATCATAATTTGTGATCTCTTGCGCATTCAACTCTCCGCTAAATCTAGAAAATTGTTCCTGAAAATTCATAAAATTTATTAAACGAAGCGCAAATCTGCGAAGCTGAAAGTACGAGATTTGGCGGTTATTAGATACGTCAGATTCTAAAGCAGGGAGCTCCATTTTATAATTAACACATGTAACCACCAATCTTTTCATTCAAAATCCTTCTGTTACAATTAAATCTTCAAAAACTCTAAGAAAAATCAAATGCACCCCATGTAGAAACTGCCCCCTTTGTCCCCATTTCGATTAGGGCAGTAATCAGAATCTCACTAGAACAACTGGACTAGTAAGTTCTAAACAGGACCCATCAAGGCACTGCCAAGATTTTTTATTCCTTATGACTAGAAAAAACTATGTGCCTATAGTTAGGCCCTAATCTTGTATTTGAGCGGGGCTTTAGTTGGTTCCTGATTTACATAAAAGAACCAAAACATTCTAGTCAGGCACTGGTCGGGCGTTAGTCAGCATACCCCAGATAAATTTCCTGAAGAAGGTTCTGCAGTATATATGATGCAGTGCCACCTTCAGAAGTTTGTATGCACTAAATCATGTTTTAGTAAACAGGCGAATGGCTGCCTCAACGACACGTGACAGCAAACTGAAATTTATTTTCATCTGAAGCATCCGCGCGTTTAAAACTTATAAACACGTGTTTTCATTGAAAATAACACTACGTAAATTTTTATTGAATATAGTTCAAGTAGTAGTTTTGTTAAATTCTATTTTTTTATATATACTGAATGTGATTTGCGAATATATATATAAAAAAAAAAAAAATTGATTAGCATTTCGAACTCGAAAGTTCATTGCCTCACTACCCGGTTCGGGTAGTGTTCCTAGGTGGATAAATACTACCAGTGTGGGTCCACCACACCCACGACGGGCCAACACCACGCAGTATTCCCCGAACGGTCACCCATCCAAGTACTAACCGCGCCCAACGCTGCTTAACTTCAGTGATCTTACGGGAACTAGTGTTTTCAGCGTGGTATTGCCGTTGGCAAATATTTGCGAATATAACCAAAAAAATTTAGGTACTTTCTTTTTTCACCTTTCACAATCACTTTGATTAAAATGAAGTTCGAATTTTTTGTTAATACGTGAAACATAAGGAAAACAGTTAAATTTATGCTGTGTATGTGAAACCCAGTGGAAAATAATAAAAATAATCATTTTGTTGTTGAAAAATAGTTTGTCACATGTATTTAATAATGAGCGTACCGGAAAACAGAGAGGGTCTGGACGGGCGGTTGAAGGATATTCCTGTTAGGACCTCGCTAGAAGTTCTAGATAGTGCCTGGCGAAAACAGTGTTACAGAACTAGTCTGGCCCTCCTTATTTTTCCCGACCAGCGCCCGATCAGAAACGGGGGAAAATATCCGGGGCCCTTTCAAATTCTGATCGCAATTTCTACATGGAACGCTGTATGTTACAAGAATAAAAAATAATTTAAATTTAAATTCTAGTTAAAATTTTAGCCTAGTATTTGAGAATAGTAAAAAATTTTCTCCTCTCCGCATCGGTATTTCATGAAATTATTATTGCTCATTGAGAAAAATCTCTTTTTTATAAGCCCTTCAGATTGAAATCGACTGTCATATAGCGACGCCATCACACTAAATTTTAATTTTCTCAGAACAGAACAATTTTTTCATATCAAGCATTTATTATTCTCATTCAACGTCCCCTTATCTCGGACAAAGGTGTTTCTTTTCGTGAAAAATTAAAAAATTGACTTTTAATTTCTACAGGAGTCCGATTTTCAAAGCCTCTGAAATTTTAACCTCAGACTTCTAAGACGAATTACTCCGAATCAGCTGACTTTTTTGGAGCAAATAGTTTTCATCAGGATTCAGAAACTCAATATCTCGGGAGCAAGTATTAATTTCGATTGAAACTGACGATTACATTTTTTTATCGCACTCTGCGGCCCAGCCTATTCCAATATGTAGTCAGTGCCACTTTCAGATTGTGAACTAAAACATCAATTTTTTTGAAACTGGATAACTTTTTATAAACATCTCATCTTGGAAAAGGACTTTTGTCCTATCTTTGAATGGTAATTTCAATTTCATAGAATGTTTCTTCACTCTTCTAAATAATTCCGATTTTGTTAGTTATATAGTTCTATACTGCCACCCGTAATTAAATAAACTGAAAAAAGTCCAGAAACATTGAAAATGTATTAAAAAGGACATATTAGCACAATTTTTTTTTTAAACAGAGAAAATATCTTTCAAACTCAATTTCTTCCCCTTGCCCGTGCAGAAATTGCCCAATTTGGTCCCGATTTCCGACGTGGCCCCGATCGGGTTTGCCACATTGTGGCTTTCGCATGGCTACTCTTGTGGCTCGGATTGGAACCACATATTGAGAAAATACCAGCTGGAAGTTGCAGCGCCATCTGCTGCGCTGACCGCCCGATATCCGAAGTTTTGTTTTATATTTCATACATTTTATATTTCATTGGAGGTTCCTAATGAGGAAAGGATTAATCTCCGATTCAAGCAAATGCAGAAGTTGAAATGGAACCCGTAAACCTCCAAAAAGTCGAAGAAAATCCTAGCCTAAATTTTAATGTCATACAAAATGAAGAAAATCCTATTGATATATGTGGGGTTTCTAGTAACGTAGATTCAGGTACCAAACTTTGAATATTTTGTAAAAAACCTTATTTGAAGGGGGAAAAAAAAATTATGTACAGTGACGTGTGTTATTGAGTGCCTTGGAATCAGGACCTGACCTCAAAATTGAATTGCCTTATTTTACTGCATGAATACCTGAGTAAGTTTTGTTCAGATACTTAGGGCCTATTCCTGTTTTGAATCAAATCTGATTTCGGAGTGAAAAAGTAACTAATTTCAATAGTTTTTGTGTCAAACGTTTTTTTAATGCTCATGTTAGAATAAAAAAAAACGCTTTACGCAAAAACTATTGAGATTAGCCAATTTTTCACTTTCAATACAGATTTGAATTCTAAACAGGAATAGGCCCAAATTATCTAAAAAAGATTTAATTGGATTTATGAAAAAATAATTGTATGGCTAAGAATACAAAAATAAGAGGGGGCTGGTCTGGGCCAGATCCGACCGTCCTTCTGGATGCCCCAGTCTGGCCCTGATCAGGTTAGGCGTTTCATTTCGAATCTGGCGCTGGTAGGATTGCCCGACTGGGCCCACATTCTGCCAGATCTGAGCCCGACCCGCGCCACGCTGAAATTTCTGCACGGGTGCTGATACATTCTTTAAGTTTCTCTGACTTTTCCAATTTAATACATTAAAAATTTAGGTATCTTTTAGAATTAGTGGGCAAACTTTGCTTCCAGAAACTATGTTAATTGTACTAATAATTTTTTTTTGTCGGAATTCAGTGGATCGTAGATGTTTCTGTTTAGTTTCGACTTCTTTTTTGATAAAAATTGTTATTAAATCAAATACTCGTTTGAAAGTCATAAAAATATTTGATACTTAACACACAGAAAAAATAGTTCATTAAAAATCCAGCGACTTTGTCTCTTAATCTTAGATATGAGAGAAAGTCAATTAAAATTCACAAACTTCAGCATTCAAAAAAATGATTAATCATCATCCGAAAAGCATGTAACGTTTTAACAGAATCTCAGAGACAGAGTTCGCAAAACTAAGCGAGTCACTAACAATTTAGTCCGCAATGGTTTAAGTTGTTCGTAGACAAGAAATCTGAATTTTAAGCGACAGTCACTAAAGAACTAGTATGCAAAACACGATTTCTCGAGGAAAAAAATTACTTCTCAACTTATTGTTATATAATCCTCATTCTTTATAGTTATAAAGAATATACACCATTCGCAAATACGGTCCCTTGAACATATAATCGCACGCTTCAACGCTTTGAAAAATCGCACTCGATGAGGATTCAAACCCTGCCTCAATACCTTAACTCGTATATTCTACCGCGCGCTCTAACTTATTTCGCTATCGAAGCACTTGGATCTTGGTAACATATTTCTGATGATTTATGAGTAGTTCTAAAGCAAATCAAAAATTTTAGTGAGATTTAATAGAAAAAAAATTTATTCAGAAAGAATTTAGAATTGAATTGAAATTTAGAATTGTACTTATTCCCAAAAAGGCTTGAGATATTGTTTTTTTCTTAAATTATTTGACAAATTTATAAACCATCCCAAGGTAAGGTCAGAGAATTCTAGACATTCAGCAAATTTGAAGGCATTCCGCGAATTCCGGATTTTCAGCGAATTCAAGGAATTCAACGAATTCAACGAATTCAAGGAATTCAGAGAAAGCAAGGCATTTAGCAAATTGGAGGCATTCAGCGAATTGAAGGAACTCAAGGAAGTCAGAGAATTCAAAGAATTCAACAAATTCAAGGAATTCAGAGAATTAAACAAATTCCACGAATTCAACACATGTAACGAATTCAAGAAATTCACAGATTTCTTCAAATTCAACGAATTCAAGGAATCCAGATAATTCAGGTAATTCCGATAATTCAAGGAATTCAGAGATTGCAGAGAATTCAAGGAATTCAGAGAATTCTAGACATTCATCAAATTGAAGGCATTCAGCGAATTCAACAAATTCAGCGAATTCAACAAATTCAAGGAATTCAGAGAATTCAACAAATTTAACGAATTCAAGGAACTCAGGGAATTCAGAAAATTCAAAGAATTCAGAGAGTTCAGGGAATTCTGAGAATTCAGGGAATTCAGGGAATTTGAACAATTAAGAGAATTCGAAGAATTAAGAGAATTCGAAGAATTAAGAGAATTCGAAGGATTCAGAGAATTCGAAGGATTCAGAGAATTCGAAGAATTCAGAGAATTCAACGAATTCAGGGAATTCAGGGGATTCTGGGAATTCAGAGAATTCAATGAATTCAGGGAATTCAGGGAATGCAGGGAATTCAGAGAATTCAGGGAATTCAGGGGATTCTGGGAATTCAGAGAATTCAGGAAATTCAAGGAATTTAGAGAATTTAGGAAATTCAGAGGATTTAGAAAGTTCAGAGAATTCAAGGGATTCAGAGAACGCCAGGCATTCAAGGAATTCAAGGAATTCAGAGAATTGAAGGAATTCGGAATAGTCATTGAAGAATTCTAGGAATTCAGAGAATTCAAGGGATTTAGAGAAAGCAAGGCATTCAGGGAAGTCAGAGAATTTAACGATTTTAACGAATTCAGCGAATGCACTACGAATTCACGGAAATCTATGAATTCCCGTAATTCTATGAATTCGTCGAAAGAGTGAGGCTCGCGGGATTTTACACTTTTGCGCATGTCCGAATTCTTTCTCCCATTTGTTTTTTAGAATTGAAAACTATCTGGCTGTAGTCTTAGAAAGTTTATCATTTAACAACCGAATTTTGGGCTGCAAAATATTATTATTCAACTAAGAAATATCGATTTCAACAAATTTTAATAGATTTATGAATCTTACCTCTGGAGTGATACGTGCAGTTATGATATTCGGAACCAATTATGAATTTTGGTACGAGAAAGCACTTGAAACTAGGCCAATTTATAAGATATGATAAATAGAGAGAATTAGTAAGGTTTTATAGTTGTTTTTATGCAAGTTATAAACCCTTACATAAGGACGTAAACTTGCACAGTTGGGCAAGGGACATCTGTGCACGTGCACAGTTGGGAAAGGGATATCTGTGCCCGTGCACAGTTGGGCAAGTGACATCTGTGCACGTGCACAGTTGGGCAAGTGACATATGTGCACGTTAAAGTGCACAGGAGTTCATCTATCCACGTATAAATTTCGACGTGTACAATTGTCCAAGTAACATCTGTGCACGTCTAAATTTCGACGTGCACAGTTGTCACTTGTACAACTGTTCACGTGCACAGTTGGTACTTGGACAACTGTGCACGTCGAAATTTAGACGTGCACAGATGGCACGTGCACAGTTGTCCGTCTGACCAACGACGTACACAGTTGTCCGTCTGGCCATCGACGTGCACAGTTTGGCACGTGCAAAGTTGCTACGTCCAAAGTTGACCCCATCCCTTTTCAATTTATCCTATTATTTTACAATTCTTTCTTAGTCAGTTTCCAATTCGAAATAACATTTCCTAAATAATAATTTAAAATATGTGAAACAAAGAATTGAATTTCACTAATTTCAGAAACGGTTCAATGCTTTTCCTCTTTAAATATTCAAAAAGTTTAAAAGCGATCCAAAAGTAATAAGTAATAAAGAAAAGTCAAGTACAAAAATGCTTTGATGAAGCCAATGAAAAAAAAATTATTTCCTTCTAAAAAAACACCTCCATAAAACGCGCGGTTTTCAATTCATCCAATTCTTTTATTATTCTTTTATTTTTTATTTTATATTATTGAACTTTTTTACTCATGACATTTTTATATGTGGAATAACCTTTCTAAAACAACAATTTAAACTAAATAAAATATATCATTAAATTTTACTTATTGCAAAAAGTGCTACTTACTTTATTCTCCTTCTAAATATAAAATACTTCGAGGTTAGATTACAGAATAGGGGCGTCACCTCTGTTTTGGCTGGAAATGTTTTTTCCAGCAACATAATATTGAAATGTGTAATTGAACGATAAATGAAGCAATTTGATCAGAAAAACGTTTAAAATTATTGTTACTTTGTTTACTACGATGTCTCAAATATGGGTCTGTCACGATATCGGTTTTGTCATATTTAACTCACAGCTTAGCACGGAAAAAAGTAGATAGTTAGATTGACTTTTATGTATTGTTAACTTCAAGTTCACTTGTTCACATTGTACAAGAAACAATTCAAATAGTTTTTTATACTGAATGAGATTGTAATCTCGAAATATACAAAACCTAAAGTCAGCATTACTACTTCAAATTGTAAAAACAAAGATTACTAAGAACAAGTAGCTTCAATAACTATTTGGAATAGTACAGTTGAACATGTAAACTGTATGAATAACTAATTCACATAGTAAGCAAAGCATTGTGAGTTTGACTTTTGCAAGTGAGTTCGATCTCCTTTTTCGCATTGCAATAAGCACTGCGCGAGATTGTTAGCCCTACTATTTGAAATTGTGAGTATCTTCAGTGGCATAACTAGAAAAGTGTAGGCCCTTTCCGAGAAAATTTTGAGGCGGTCCGCTTGAAATTAAAAAAGAAGGACGACTTTTAACTTGCTTATCAGTAAAACAACAGATTTTTGCTTCTCAATCTATAAGACAGACCACACACTGACATTTTACAAAAGGAAATAAATTGTCAGAAACTATGTCATAATAGTTTCTCTTTTTTCATAATATTAGTTGAGATAATTGTTGTAAATAAACATAGTGAATAACTCTACTTTATACTTCGATACAGTTTTTTTGTTTTGTATCAAATTTTCAGAATATAAAAATATTAGGAAAAATTATATATAAAAAAATACTTTTTTTACATTACTTCTGCTATTGAATTTTTTGCTTATGATATTTTTAATTCCTTATAACAATAAAAATGATTAAGATCGTTCTGGATTTAGCCACCCAGGTTCGAATATTATATTATTGGGAAGAATTTGTTTTAGTAGAATAATGCATTGTTTTCGACATATCATTTTTTGAGTTCCTCTCCCCCTTGGCGCATAAGATATTTTTCATAACAAATGGATGATTTCAGACATTTCTCGAAATACAGTCATGATTTCAGTCCATATTAGATTTTGTATAATGAAGCATGAAATTAATGTTAAACTATTCTATGATAATTTTAGAGGTGATTTATGGTTACTTATCATAGATTATCCAAAATTCATTTTTTTAAATTTCCATAAATCACCGGTAATTTATGAAAAATTTCGGTAATTTATGGTAATTTTACAGGTGAATATGGTAACTTACCCAAAATTCATTTTCAAAAATTTCCATAAATTTCCGGGAATTTATGAAAATGATCCATAAAATTTCGGAAATTTATGGAAAATTTTGGTAATTTATGGTAATTTTACAGGTAAATATGGTAACTTACCATGGAATACCCAAAATTCATTTTTAAAAATTTCCAGAAATTCATGAAAAATGTCGGTCATTCATGGTAATTTTACAGGTGAATATGGTGACTTACCCAACATTCATTTTTTTAAATTTCCATAAATTTCCGGAAATTTATGAAAAATTCCGGCAAGCAAAATTTCCTCTCAGTTTTCACCGTGAGTGGGCTGGTAATCATAAAATGCGAGCTTGCATAATTTTCATTATTCATCTCTGACGTCACTTTTGAGTCCCTAGGGAGTAAAAAGTAGAGTTTTAACCCCGCTTCGTAGGCGCTGAAAAGGGCTGAAATCATGCATGTGTCATAAAAAATAATTTGTAATACAATTTTAGTTCAAATTAATTTCCATATTTAAAGCAGTAATAATTTTTTCAACCTTTTCACATTGATGTTTGTAGAAATCAATACCGTTTATTGGAAAAAAAATTTTTCTCATTTTCTTAAGATTTTGAACAAAAATAAAATCTACAATTCTACTGTGATATCGCGATCTTTAAAATTCGTTTCTCGAAGCCGATTTTTTTGGTATTAAACAGTTTTTATTCTAATTCAGCATCCCCATATCTCATGAGAAAAATTTTATTTTTGCAAAAAATTTAAATTTGAGTCACTATTCAATGTTTGTTTCATCTCAAAATAGTGATTTCAATTTTGCATTTGATATATTATTACAATGTTTAAACTATTTTTTTATTCATACACATATCAGTTATATAAATTCAGTGGCGGCGTAGCATGAGTGGCACCCGGGGCGGTTGCGGGGTGACACTTTGGTTTTGTCACCCCTTAATGCCCCTTATTGGCACCCCTTGCTGCTTGGCACAGGGGCTGGCACATGGGGCGGACCGCCCCCATCGCCCTCCCCCTCACGCCGCCACTGTGTAAATTAATGTTACGTTTCAAATGAAGTGAGATAATAATAAAGTAAAATAAAAAATTCCAACGATTTCATTCGAAATCATTTTTTCAAGTCTTGATTTACAAAAATAAAAAATATGTAGTTTTTAAAAATGGTAATTTTAATCATTTTATAATAATACATAAAAATTACTAATAATATATTTACTGTGTGAGTTGATACTTTTAAGCAAAATATTTTTCCCTAGCTCGTTACAATTCATTAGATATCACCTGTAAGAGATTAATTAAAAAAATTGTAAGTAGACATTTATTTTCTTAGCTGGCCACGTTTTTCTCAGAGAAACTGCTTGATCGAGACTTTGTCAGAAAAATCTAAGCGGTTCCGTAGCTCACTTGACTAAGGCGTGCGCTATATTTAGGTTTTAGGACAGGTTTTAGGTAGGCAGGTAGGGTTCGATTCCCCAGCGGGGGCGATTTTTCAAAGCGTTAGAGCGTGCGATCATATGTGTAAGACTCTATGCGTGCGATTGTGTAAGAATAATCGTAAATAACGTGCAGTAATCATATATAACATAATTTTTTTCCTCCTCAAATCGATCGACATTTTACATCATTTTTGTTTTGTATAGAATGCGTGCAGTGCATATACATAAACGCGTTACGATTCGAAATCGGCAAAGTTACTCTTCACAGAAGGAAAGCTTACTGCACGAAATAGTAACTTCTTCTCGCTGAGTATTGATGGTTACCAAGTGGTGCAGTGCATCCTACTATTTGAAATTGTTCATCCTACTCTTTTAAAGAGTCATTTTAGCATACCTGAACACAAAATAGTAATTTTAACAAAATTCACGACGAAAAGCTGCGGTTCAATTTAAAATAGTTAGAACTAGTGGTTTAGAGATTTCTTCTAACGATCCACTTTTTTCCTTGGGGTGCTTTTAAACATCTGTACGGCCAGAAACACTGTAAATAATTGAAATCGAATTGTTTTTTAATTAAACAAAATGTATTCAGATATTTTTTCATGTCGACATAAGCTATTATGTCGACAAAAAAAGGACAGTTTCACGCACATCGGCTGTAACTTGAGACAAGAGGAGACGGGAAGTTGGAAAGGGGTAGGGATTTGATCAACATTATTTTTGTTGCCAGTCTAAGGGCTGCTTTCCCACCCCCGCGAGACGTTGGACATGGGTGGGAGTTTAATCGAGAGTTTAATCAACAATATTTTTGTGACCATTACATATCTATTCTTTATTTTTGTGACATACATATCTCGATTGCCATCGATAGCCAAGGGCATCC
Organism: Andricus quercusramuli; assembly: GCA_932178445.1. Classification (NCBI taxonomy): domain Eukaryota; kingdom Metazoa; phylum Arthropoda; class Insecta; order Hymenoptera; family Cynipidae; genus Andricus; species Andricus quercusramuli. The sequence goes on along the minus strand of CAKNXH010053425.1, from coordinate 20,051 downwards.
TTTCATCTCAACGGATAGCTGATCTGTGTAAAACATTTCTTCTTTGTCGACATAATAGCTTATGCCGACATAAAAAAATATCTTAATACATTTCGATTTATTAAAAAACCATTCAATTTTTATTATTTACAGTGTTCTGACTGCACGGATGTTTAAAAGCACCTAAACGGTAAGTTAAATATAATAATTCCGATAGTGTGACAGACCCATATTTGAGACATCGTAGTGACAATAGTTTGTTGCCGAAAAAAGTTTTTTTTCAGCCGAAACAGATGTGATGCCCCTATCCTGCAAATGCACTCACTCCGAAATCAGAATAAAAAGAAATTCTGTAAAGAAAAGTCGAGCATGAGAACTTTCAAGTTGAAAGTGATTGAGTCTCACGGTGGTTGGATGAAAAATATTTGTGTTCTTTCTCCTTGAATTCTTAATTTTTTAATTTAGAAAATTTGCAGTTGTCATATCATATAATACTTTCTTAGTCAACTTTTGAAAAATGTTGTTTTTTACTTCCTTTTCCTTAAATATCTTGCTTTAAAAAGGCATGACATTTTTTTTAAATTATTAAAAAACGAAATAATAGTATTTCGAAATAATTTTTGAGACTTGTGAGCTGGTTTTATGCTGCCATATATTTATTCTTTATTACTTATATAGTAAAAAAGGATTATGTAAGTATACGGGTGATTGCCTAAAGGTTAACCATTTTTAGGCCCAAGCATTTTCTATGATTAATGAACTCTTTCTAAAAATATCTCGATTTTGTTTAGAAATTACAAATATTGAATAAAAAAGGATAATAATCTTGAAGACTGCTCGGTGGGTTCCTGTCACCACTACGCAGCGCGTCCTCGGGTTGCGGATAGAGGAACGGCCCGTTAAGCTGAACAGCCCCTCAGGTTAGCTGCGAATACAAGAATAAGCAGCCGCGGACAGCCGATAGGAACCAGTCGTGGGTGTGGTGAGCCCAGCCTAAGATGTTGGCCTAGCACTGGTAGAAAACACGATGACCATGGCTTGGGAGGACCCACCCATTCACGTTCATACGCAATGAGTGGGTCCTGGCAGGCCGAGGTGCAGCGTGTATCCACCTAGAAACACTACCCGAACCAAAACTAAAAATCTTTTAAGGGAAAAATCCTTCTGCCCATTAGACACCGCAGCGATGACACTGCCCGCAAGGGATGTGTGGAATGATTCGCCTGTATATGGCCAAAGGGGTACTGATGCCAGTATAGGCGCGCTGCCTTGCAGGGGGACGTTAGGATACGAGGATGAAACTGTAATGTGTCTGACGACAAGTTGACATGGTCCTTGTCAGGGTCGGAAAGCTCCCATACTTAGATCTAGAAGGTATGGGGGTTATCACTCCTGGGACAGTGGACTCACCTACGATCGGAATAGGATCCTAACGTGCGGATTATCTTGAAACTACCATGGCTAACTTGCAAAAACAAAAAACTACAGTTAAAGATCTAAGGGTGGGAACTCTAAACGCGCGTAGTCTATATACTGGCGGATTTAGCGAACTCATTAAGATAGCAAATGATTACAGAACTGACGTAATAGCACTTCAAGAAACCTGCTGGCCGGGAGATTTCGGGTCAATTTCTAAGGATAACTATACTTTTCACTTCGGGGGAGCTAAGGGGCGCACACTGGGGACCGGTTTTCTTATTAATAAACGAATTTCGCAAGCGGTTATCGACATGCAATTCATTAATGATCGGTTATCATACATTGTACTGAAGGGTATTTTCAGCAAACAGGTATTAATCAACGTGCACTGCCCCACCTAGGACAAAGACGAAGACACTAAAGATCTCTTTTACGAAATTATCGAGCAGGTTTTTGACAAGTTCTCAACTTTTCACGCAAAAATAGTATTGGGAGATTTCAACGCGAAAATTGGAAAAGAACCGATGTATAGGCCTACAATAGGATCAGAAAGTTTGCATGACGTCAGTAATGATAATGGAACTAGAGTAATAAACTTTGCAGCTTCAAAGAATCTCGTTGTCAAAAGCACATATTTCAAGCATAAAAATATACATAAGGCCACCTGGGTATCACCAGATGGTAACACTCACAATCAGATTGATCACGTTCTAATTGACAGAAGACGTCATACAAACATTCTCGATATAATTGATTATGATTATTATTGTTTATTATTATTGTTATTTATATTATTATTTATTATTATATTATTATTGATTATTATTATTATGATGACGATATAAGATCGTATAGGGGAGCGGATTTAAATTCAGACCATTTTCTCGTGATAGTAAAACTAAGATCTAGGCTAGCGATCAGTAAGAAGACAAGCCGCACAGAGCCAACAGTTCGTTTCAATATAGATAAGTTCAAAACAGCAACAGAAACATTAAATTATCAAGTTGAGATTTCTAATAGCTTTGACGCTCTCCAAGAACAGAGAGACGATAACAATAATTACGAGGAGGACCCGGAAACCCTATGGAGCAATATAAAAAAGGCGGTAAAGACAGCCGCGAAACTTACGATAGGTTTAAAGAAAGTAACAAAAAGCAAACCATGGTATGACGAAGAGTGCAAACTCGGGTTTGAAAAACGTTGGAAGGCCAGTCTAAGTAGTTTACAAAATAAGTGCGATCAAACACATAAGAAGTATCTCGAGATTAGTAAAAGTACAAATAGGCTCTATAGATCCAGGAAAAGGGAGTGGGAAAAGAATAAAATACTAGCAATAGAAACGCATAATAAACAGAATAACCCGCGCGAGATGTACAGGGGAATCAATTTTATAAGGAAAGGCTTTCAAAGTAGAACGGAAGTAATGAGGGACGAAAATGGCAACCTAGTAGCCGATGCGACAGAGAGACTGAATTTATGGAAAGAATATTTCGATAAACTATTAAATGTACGCGAAGCCCCCGTTGAAGGTAATCTCGGCGAAATCCACACTGCTGATCTATTAATTGATGATCCTGCTGATATAGAAATAGAAATGGCCATAAAGAAGTTGAAAAATAACAAAGCCGCGGGCATCGATGACCTACCGGCTGAACTGATAAAAAATGGAGGCCCTTACCTCAAACGACAAATTTGTAAATTAATACGCACAGTTTGGAAAACAGAACGCATTCCAGAGGAATGGAATGACTCTATTGTTATTCCTATCTTTAAAAAAGGCGATAAAATGAACTGTAACAATTATCGGGGAATTTTACTTGTGTCGTCGTGTTATAAGATCCTGTCCAATGTAATCTTAGGTAGGCTAACTCCTCTCGCCAAGGAAATCATTGGGGATTACCAGTGTGGATTCCGCCGAAACCGATCTACAAGCGATCAAATGTTCACAATTAGACAACTGCTAGAAAAAAAATGGGAATTTAATGAAGCAGTGCATCAGCTATTTATCGATTTTAAAAAAGCTTACGACTCTATTATATGCTCACGAATGTACTGGATCCTAGAGTTCTTGGGTGTGCCAAGAAAATTGGTTAGACTTATCGAAATTTGCTTAAGCGGCAGTAGGGGAAGAATACGCGTAAACGGAAGGTTATCTAAAGAGTTTTCGATCCGCGATGGTCTGAAACAGGGCGATGCACTTTCGTGCGTCCTTTTTAACTTAGTTTTAGAATACGTGGTTAGGCAAGTGCAGGCGAATCCGACCGGTGCTACCCTCAATGGGGTAATACAAATTCTTGGATATGCGGATGATCTCGACATACTAGGGGATGATAAAGAAACGGTAGCAAACAATGCAGAAATCTTGATCACAAAAGCCAAAGATATTGGCTTGGAGGTTAGCGAAACGAAAACAAAATATATGGCCGTCGTCAGATCTGAACAAAGTAATCAAGACGGGGATCTAATAGCCGGAAATATGAAATTCGAAAGGGTTAGCGAGTTTAAATACCTCGGGTCAATTATAACTAGCGAAAATAAGATTGAAACGGAAATCAACGCGCGACTGCACGCTGGCAATGGGTGCTACTATGCAGCAAACACACTATTAAAATCGCGATTGCTATCTAGAAACATCAAAGTAAGAATCTACAAAACAATAATAATGCCGGTCGTCATGTACGGGTGCGAAACGTGGGCGCTGACGAAAGGAGAGGAGAATAGGTTTAGAGTTTTTGAGAATAAAGTACTTAGAAAAATCTATGGTCCGATTGGTAAGAGACCCTTAGGCAGACCGAGAAACAGATGGGAGAAAAATGTAAGGGATGATTTAAAATAACTAGGACATGATTACTTAAACTGGATGCAAGATGCACAGGATAGAGATGTGTGGCGGTCTCGGGTAGATGAGGCAATGAACTTTCGAGTTCGAATTGCTAATCTACAATAATAATAATAATCAAGAAGATGTTTCCACATTTTAGTTACGAAATTCTTGGAAATTAAAAAGACCAAGAATCTAACCACCAAGCTTGAATGTTGGACGTTGAAGTGAAACTCAAATTTTGACTCATTTTTCAATTTAAATTCTTGAAATTCAATATATCAGGGTAAAGGATTAAGAAAAGCACTTCCAATTCTGTCCCGATTTGACAAGTAGTCTTTACAATTGAACAATATTCATAATTAGAATCGCTTCAGCTCTAAAGTTTCAATTGGAATCAAAGCCATCTCAAAGACTTTCAAAATAATCTGGTTTAATCTCGTATCATGCAATATGATATGAAGTTAAATTTAATGTACTGAATAACTTTTTCTATTATAACTGGAATTCAAAAATGATCTCGATCAGAAAATAAATCCCGTGTCATTTCTTTATCAAAGAAAATTTCTGACCTAACAAATATCCTCCCAGAAAATAAAATCACAAGCAATAACATTAGATAAACAACGCAACAGAAGCAAAACGAGCAAAACGCACAACATGCGCGGCGCTACGGAAAACGTTCACTGCGCATTTCCAGTTTTTCAGTGATCACCAAATGAAATCTGACAAAATTTTCAATATAATTTACTAACCCGTTGCTTGAATCTCTTTTCTTGAAAATTATTTAACAGTCTCTGAAACTGCAGAGAAATTTCTATTATCTATCAGAAAGGTTCGCTCGGTAATAGAGAGTAGGGTAAAACCGGGTGGCGGGTGAAACCGGGTACTCCTATATCTCGTGATTCGTGCTGCGCCCTGGGTCTAGTTTTATATATTTTGTTTATGTAGATCGCCTGACCTTATTTCCGTAAAAAGTGTCTAGCTACATGTGTTTGTTGTCTTGGGAGACAGTACCAAATTTGTTGTGGTTGAACGTTACGATTCTTGGTAAAAAAATACGTTACCGTGGTTCTTGCAGTCATACAGAAAGTGTGCAGCTAAGTGGAACACTTAATTCCGTACCTATTATAGATTATAGAGCAATAGTTATTATCATTTGTTTATTTTCAGAACCACATGATCGCCACATTCCGTTATTTATTGCGTGTGGGGGCTAAACTAAGTACTGATGGTAGGGGTAAGACCGGGTAGTACCGGGTCTTACCCCAAGTACCATACAGCGGCAAAAAACTTTCAGCAAACGTAAAAATAGTTTATAATTTTATATAATCGTTATTGTATATTATTATTATATGTGAGTATTATGTCATTACCGATATTAACTCCCTTTAAAAAAAAACTATTGATTTTTGTCACACAGGATAAAATAATCACTAATGTACAGAAGTAAGTCTGATAGGCAAAGCTGGCGCTCAAGCACCGAAGACATCGGAGACAAAGAAGAGAAAGAAGGATGATTTTTCATCAGAAAAGGAACCGGAAGCAGACACTGATAAAGCTTGAATTTTTTGGAATAAGCTTTAATCTGAATCGACCTTCGTGTGTGTACCCAAGATACTCAGCAAACCAATGTTTATAATATTTAATTACAATAAATTCAATTTCTCTTAATTTCAATGAGTTCTTAAATAATTCCCATAGGTACCCGGTCTTACCCTACCCACGGGTAAAAACCGCGAATATTTCGTTTTTTTTAAAATTGTTTTAAATATGAAGAAAATTTTTCATTGCACATCTGAATTCACTTTCTTGTAGTTAAAGAGTCATAGAAAACTTCTTACTTCAAATAGAAGCTTTCTAGCTTTTTTCTTTAGACATCAAAGACAAAGTACCCGGTTCTACCTTACTCTCCCCTATACAATATAATTTTAAATGGACCCGCGCTTTTTGGTACATGCGCAGTTGAAAACGTAGGATTTTCGACATAATCTTAAAAACTGTCACATTTCATGTGCTCCATCTACCTCTTAAGAATGACTAATGACTAATGTCTATAATTTAAGTTTCTTTATTGAATTTCTCCCTATGCAATATCATTTTTTCCAAATTATAAAGCAAAATGTGCATCATGAACTTGTAAAATCTTCGGAGTGAGTCAAAGCAGAAGTAACGAAAAGACTATTAGAACGGTTTGAATCCATACTTAGGGTTCTTTTAGAAAAGATTTATCATGTTGGGCTCCTTTTCAGCAAGAGATTGATTTAACATGGGAAAAAGTAAGCTTTTTATAAATCTGATATTTAAATGCGATAATATGTTACAAATAATTCTGTGTTTCAGTATATTGCACAGAGTTTATCTGAGAATAAGAATCAATCATGAACGTTGAATAATTCTAAGCTACTCTTATGGGCCCCCAAAGAAAACCCCATAAGTTAAAAAAATTTTCAAGTAAATCATCAATAATCGGTAATTTGATAATACACAGTAATGTTTTGACTAATATTTAATCGTTTATACAATTTTTTTTGCTTAGACATTTGTTTTTTCAGTTAACTCGCAAAATGAACGTATTTTCTAGACTTAATGAATGATTTAATCAATGCTAACAATAGAATAAATTGTTCAATTAATTGTACACTTATTTAAATAATACGTATTTGTTCAAGTAAATATTTTACTTAAAAAACAGCAGGAGAAACATTTTATTTCACTAAATTTTCAACAAATTTTAATATTTTCTAGTACTCATTTTTTTATAATGAATACTCGTAGCTGTTTGAACAATTTTTTTATTTACACATTTTATTTTTGCTGTTTTTCGAAAGATTGACATATTTTTATGTTCTACTCTGAAATTATCTAAATTTGTCCAAAAATCAGTGAGATAAAATGTTTCCCCTGCTTTTTATTAGGTAAAATATAGACTTGAATAAATACGTATCATTTAAATAATTGTAAAATTATTTAAGCAAATTGCTTTATCCTTATCATTGATTGAATAACTCAACAAGACTAGAAAATACGTTCATTTCGCTAGTTAACTGAAAAGAAACAAATATTTCAACAACAAAAAATTGCGTTTGAACAATTGAATATTAGTTAAAAAAGACTGAGTATTCTTGAATTACCGATTATTGATTATTTATTTTCGGAAAGCTTTTAAAAAACGTCAATAATCCGCAATATTACGTAAAATTCAAATTCGTCATGTGGGGTTTTCTTTGGGGACCCATAAGAGTGGCTCAAAATTATTCAACCTCAAAATTTATGATTGATTCTTATTCTCTGACGAATTCTGAACAATATACTGGAACATATAATTATTTGTAACATATTATCGCGTTTAAATATTAAATTAAAAAAAAAATTGACTTTTCCCCATGTTAAATCAATGGGAAACTTCATGGTCTGCCACCCCAAAATAATAACCGATTTTGCTCAAGAAGACCTGAGCTTACTAAAAGTGTTAGTTTTAGTAAGGAAACTCTCTTCTTAGAGTTCTTTAATAATAGATTTAATACTTTCACGATGATTCATTATAATAAATTCAAATTTAAAATGTAAAATTCAAAGATTTTTCGGGTTTCAATCGTGTGAGAAACGATGAATGTTGCCGACGTTTCGTGAACATTGCAGTTCACTTCTTCAACTTCTTCATTGCTGATCTGAAACTGAAGTTTCAGGTTATGTTGTTCTTATATATGTATTCTCTACAATGCCTGTGATTGGCCAGAGCGCCGCATGATGGGGACTGGTTGATCTTGATTGGCCAATCAAATCAAATTTTGCTCAAATTTGGGTTTTTTTTTGGCATTCGAACAAAAGTGGGGGGTGGGGGTAGGAGCAGGGAAATTAAAAAAAATCCACCAAGTATAAATAAGAACCACCCTAATGCAACACGTGACCGAAACTTCTAGATACTTTGACGTAATATATTTTCATCAAGAGCACGTGTCGCAGAACCCTCGACAATGTCGGTAAATGTCAGTGTAGAAATATATAGAATACTACTTCGATTAGTAGGTCATAACATGAATCGATACCATGCTTCTGCTTTCCACATTCTAGCCGCAAGTTTACTAATCGTATGAAACAAGTGGGCCATAAGACTTCTACAATGTCGGTAAAGTCCGGTGCAGGAATCTATAGAAAACTAAAGTCGGGTCCAAAAGTCGAGGCCCCTCACTTTTTTTTATTCAAACTCGCACAAAAAAAATCTCTGAAATTTCTGATAAAAAGCATCTGAAAGCTTGAAGTCTTCCGAACGCACCGACATATTCACTTTTGTCCTAAAAAATTTGTTTCAATAGTTAGAATGCAAAACGTCTCGAAAAACAGGGTTTTTCGGCCTCCTTTTTCAAGGGTCCACTTTGACCTGTTCCCAGAAGGAGGGCGACGTTAGGAAAAATCTGAGAAAATTCACAGATATTCTTTGACAATTCCTGAATGCAATGCATTTTTCGAAATGCTGAAATATGCAATAGTTTTCTTTAAACGGTGATTTATTTACAAACATTTTATCTTGAAAACGAATGAAGATAGGAAGCCCTTCAATGGCTCAAATGTGCAGTTTTTTCATGCAGCTGCACAGCAATAATTAAATTTATGATAAAACAATTCTCACGCAAGAGTAACCATTTTGAATATTTCTGACTTTAATCAGTGTGGGCGCGTGGCCAGCACAGCGGGAGAAGTGGCAGCAAAAAAAGTACCCTTTCTATGACAATAGTAATTCCAGAAGCAGGCCAAATGTCCAAAACAGATGTGGTTGAACGAAGCAGGGTCGTCTCAACGTCTTCAAGATGCATTTACAGAGCAAGTCCTCAGAAAATCGAAATCCAATTGCGAATAGTTTCTAATTTTTTTTAAATCCTGCAAAATAAAAAAAGTGACTTCAAATTTTTTCCAGAAATTGGAAAATCTTTTCGAATGTTTCATTTTTTTCAATTTCATCTTTTGAAATGAATTACTTAAAATAAAAAATCATTCCAATTTACGCAGAGATTTTAGATTTGTTCATTCTCCTCAACCCTATCAAATATGTCAAAAAGCTTTCAAACTTTATTTTGATATGTCTAAAAATATATACTTTGCTTACCGTGTTTTAGAATATTTTCAAGCTGTAAATAATTTTTGAATTTCTTCCGAAAAAAATTTGAAGTCACTTTTTTTTATTTTGCAGGGCTTAAGAAAAATCAAGAAACAATTTAAATAATTCTAAAAGATATGTAGAAGTCCTGAAAAAATTCAAAAATTATTTACAGTATGGAAATATTTCAAAAAATTCTCAACAAATAATATATTTTTTAGATTTCAAAATAAAATTTGAAAGCTTCTCCAAAATGCATATAGGTTTGAAGAGAATAAGAAAATTTCCTGCAGTATTTGAAGGCATTTATTTTCAAATTGCAGGAAACATTCAAATGATGTGAAAAAATATTTAGAAGTTCTGAAAATATTTTCGAAATAAGTTGCATTGAAAATAAAATTTGCAAGTTTCTTGAGTATTTTTGAAGGTTTCATAACAATATAAAAATTGTGCCAAGATTATTGGGAAATTTTTTAATAATTTTTCATTTTGAAAAATTATGCTTCCATAAATATTTATGGAGATTTCTGAAACATTAAAAAATAATGTGGATTTCACAAAAAAATAGGAGTCAGTTAAAAAATATCATGAATTGTAGGAGTTTTAGACGAAATGAATTAAAATTTTTTTTTCTGAAAATCTTCTTAATCGGGTAAATATTCGCAATTGGATTTCGATTTTCTGAGGACTTGCTCTGTAAATGCATCTTGAAGACGTTGAGACGACCCTGCTTCGTTCAACCACATCTGTTTTGGACATTTGGCCTGCTTCTGGAATTACTATTGTCATAGAAAGGGTACTTTTTTTGCTGCCACTTCTCCCGTTGTGCTGGCCACGCGCCCACACTGATTAAAGTCAGAAATATTCAAAATGGTCACTCTTGCGTGAGAATTGGTTTATCATAAATTTAATTATTGCTGTGCAGCTGCATGAAAAAACTGCACATTTTGAGCCATTGAAGGGCTTCCAATCTTCATTCGTTTTCAAGATAAAATGTTTGTAAATAAATCACCGTTTAAAGAAAACTATTGCATATTTCAGCATTTCGAAAAATGCATTGCATTCAGGAATTGTCAAAGAATATCTGTGAATTTTCTCAGATTTTTCCTAACGTCGCCCTCCTTCTGGGAACAGGTCAAAGTGGACCCTTGAAAAAGGAGGCCGAAAAACCCTGTTTTTCGAGACGTTTTGCATTCTAACTATTGAAACAAATTTTTTAGGACAAAAGTGAACATATCGGTGCGTTCGGAAGACTTTAAGCTTTCAGATGCTTTTTATTAGAAATTTCAGAGATTTTTTTTGTGCGAGTTTGAATAAAAAAAAGTGAGGGGCCTCGACTTTTGGACCCGACTTTAGTATTATTCTTAAGTCATAATACGGTGAAACACCAAACTTCTGCTCTCTACATTCCAATCGCAAGTTTGTTAATCGTACGGAAAATTCGTATCCAGAACACCCCTTACCTATCTATTCCTTATAATTAGGGAAAGAACATGAATTTAATTTTGTAAATGTTTAGTTTGTTGAATTATAAGTACTCAAAATAACGGTCAAAATTCTTTCTAAATTGAACTGTTAATTTCCAACAGTGTCAGAGATGTTACATTCGGTAATCCTTTAAGATATCACTCAACTTCTATCAATTATGACTGACGGAAAATTCACTTTGTTATTATTCGCAATGTAGCCACTACAATCGAAAAACAATTTGTATTATTTCTTGGTCTTGAGAAATTGACATCGGTCAGTACAATTCAAAGTTTAAGTTTCCACTAAACTTTTTTTCCAGCTAAACATTTGTCATTTAAAGTATTTAAGACTAAATTGCAGATTACAGCATTCAAAGTGGAAGTTTTCGGAACACTAAGATTTTTGAATATAAAATTAAAACATTTAAAACACTTCAATTTCAATGTCAAACGTTCAATAATGTATGTAAAAATTAGAAGCCTTCTAGTCACTTTTTCCAAATAAGGCACTCAAATTTGTACAATATGTATTCAGAAGCCTTCAGTTCTTTTAAATTTGTGATTGTTCAATGTGAAAATTAGGTATGAAAATTGTACATTTTAAATCATGTAGCGATTAGATTGGAATAAATGAAAATTTTGAGACTGCAAAAATAACATTTTAAAATTCAAGCTTCTAAATTGCCTGATGTTAAACTTGATAATTACTTGATTTAAGCATTTTGAATCAGTTTAAAAAAATTAGAAAATTTGAAATTAAACTCGTATAGTTTTTAATGATACAACAATTACATTTTCATGAAATTATATAAATTTTTCTACTAAGAATGTATTGAAATTCGGATCTACAAATAATCAACCTATCAGTTTAACTATACAATTAAACAATATTTAAGGAGCTGATAGCAAAAGCGGAGTAGAAAAATCGTAGGAGCAAAAACGAGATAAAAAGAAACATGAATAACATAGATTGTATCGTATGTTATAATATAACGATATAATAGTACGGTAGATTATATTTTAATCTCTCATCCTGTTAAATTTTATATTACAATTTACGATACAATCCTCGTTATTACATTCTCATCAGGGAACGTATTAGATCTGTGTAAAATTTGACCCCCCCCCCCCCCCCCTTCTTTTGTCAAATGTCCACATTTTGAGGCCTTCTGGACATCTATTTTCCAATAGGTTGAACAAGCAACCCTAGTTTTAATAATAATAAACTGTAAATTTTCTCTCAATTATTGCATAAAAGGTGATACAAATACCCGTTTTATGGGCATAAATAAAAATCCAGTATGCGTTAATTTTATTAGAAGTTGTTTGAAATAAGTCAAATGTTAATGTTTCCGAAAAATATCAATAAATTCAGAAATAACCAATTTTTTATTGTTTTTGGGCTAATTTTGAAGATAGTTTTCTACAAGTCTGTTAGAATAATGTTCTATTAATTAGTTTTAATTCAGTTATGAAAACCTGACTTTGCATCAATATTGATAAGTTCTTTAAATTAAGTTTAGGTTTTGATTGCATCGAAGGAAAAATTCTAGAAATATCTTATCAAGTCACTACACTGTTAGAAAAATCTCTACTAAATTTAGCATACATGTAATGGAAGCAAAAATGCACAACATGAAATTAAATTTAGTATACCAGCGTACAGTAAATTTAGTATATTTATACTAAATTAAGTACACGCGTATACTAAATTTCATATACGTGTATACTAAATTCAGTAAGAATATACTAAATTTTCTGCACGCTGATATACTAAATTTAATTTCAGGTTATGCATTCTTGCTTCCATTACATGTATACTAAATTTAGTAGAGAATTTTCTAACAGTGTAGAATAATTGAGAAAATTATCTTTAAAACTAGTGCAAAGAGATTGAAAAATATTAATTTCTTTCTGATTTATCAACATTTTTCGGAAACATTAAAATTTGTATTTTTACATTCTCATCCAGAGAAGGTATTAGATTTGTGTAAAATTTGACACCCCCCCCCCTCCGGTTTTTGTCAAATGTCCACGTTTCGAGACCCCCTGAACACAAACAACAGGTTTTTATGAATAGTCTGTATGTATGTATGTATGCATGTACGTATGTAGTTATGTATGTCTGTGAGTACGATAACTTTCGAAAGAATTGATTGATTCGATTGTCCTTTGGTATACTCTTTTAGTCTCCTTAACTGAAGGTCAAATTCGTTAGCCAGCCATTTTTGATGAAAATTCAAAAAGTAAGAGCATTTTACAAATTTTTGAGACCATTTTTTTTTCAAAATTTGAAAATTATACGTACCGCTGTTTATAGTACTCGAAAATTCAAACCATTTATTCTTCTGACATTTTCCGATAAAATGAAACTTTTCAGAGTTACAGCATTTTCAAAATCCAAAAGAAGAAACGAAAATTCACATTTTCAGCCAAGCAAAGCACAATACGAAAAAAAGTATAGACAAGAAAAGTGTTTCTGTTTGCACGCCCTACAAGATTATCATAACGACTTTTTGAATTTTCTTGAAAAATCGAAAATTTACATTTTAATTGCACAAGAAATGATGAAAAATCCAAAAAATCAATTATACGGTCAAACCATTCAAGATACGATAAATGATGATTGAAAAAAGTTAGTGCGTGAAGAAAAAAAAAGAGTTATTGGCTCCTCGTTTAGAGGTAGGCCGGGAATTGGCAGATCGGAACATGGGAACTCTTATCTAATATAACGCTGCTGAAGGCTGGGGACCTTTTCAGCATAAAACGTCAACCAATTGCGACTCTTTCGATTTCCCTTTCTTGCCCCCCCCCCCTTTCATGGTGAAAGAATCATTCTGCTAGGACATATTAACGGATGGGTCGGCGTCCAATGTCAGGGTACAGATACAGAAAGGGTGCTAAGTAATTTTGGGGATCCAACAAGAAGAAATTGTAAGAGGGGAAAATTAGTTAGCTTATGCTTAGAAAAGGGCTATTCATTACAAATACTTGGTTTATACATAGAATGATCCGCACGTACACCTGGCGTAAAGAAAATAGCCACAGTATAATTGACTTCGTTATTGCGGATGAAAGACTAAGAGAACTAGTCAAAGATACAAGAGTCATGAGGGGCTCTGAATGCAATACTGACTATTACCTTCTACTCACAAAAATAAACTTATGGCCGGGATGGAGATGAAAGAGAACCAGACAAAACAAACAAGCGCGAAGCAGAATTGAAAATTTACAGAGACCGGAAGTGCGGATAGATTTTTAGAATAAGTTAAATGAAGACATAGATAGGGCAACTTGAGAAGCGCTTATAAGCAATAAAAATATAGAGGGGGCATGGACTATGCTACGGGATATCATTGTTAAAACTGCGAAAATTAACGTGAATAAAACAAAAATCATAATGTTTGAAGGAAAATGTGATAAAACAATGTGCAGCATTATCCTAAGTGATGAGAAATTAGAACAAGTTGATATATATATTCGGTTTCGGTTTTGGTTCCTTGGGAATCAAACCGAAGGGCCTATGACAAAGCTACTGAACGGGTCCTTAGGTTGCGGATAGAGGGTCCCTTTACCAAGGCTTTCTGCTGAATATGGTTACAATAATGAATAGGCAGTCGCGGAAAATTGTCCAGGGATGGTCCCGAAGAAATAACCCCTAAGTGTCGGCTAAGAACAAATTATCAAAATGGATCAAATCTTATCCATCTGGGATACTGACTCCTGAAGGCCCGGATTAAGAAAGCACAGGCGAAAAACTTTCGCGGAGAGCTCCTCGACAAGAGGATGCACGGCATCTTCCACAGAAATGTGGATGATTAGTCGATGTCGTATGAGCTAACGTATGCTTTCCTTATATCATCAGGATTGAACGTGTCATGCAGACCCCGAGCAAATAGAGTCAATTGTCGAAAATGAGAAGTGCCGTATATACTGGAACTTCATATTCTCGACAATTGTTTCTGTTCGCACTCGAGGCCTGACATAGTTCTCCTTGACTTCGAGAAACGAACCATTGTCGTTATCGAATTTTCAGCAGCAGCCGAAAAAAACATCACAGCCAAGGAAAAAGAAAAGAAAGAGAGGTATAAAGATCTTATAAGGGAGTTGCGACAGTTGACAGTCTTACCCGGAATATTCTGTTAAGCTAATCGTCTTAATCATCTACGCTCTTGGAGGTGCCAAAGTTTCACTGGTTAATAGCCTGAGAAGCATCCTTGTGTGTCATTAAAATTCTCAGACACTTGAGGGGAAAATGCAGAAGGCGGTCATCCTTGGGTCGCTCCGTGTCCTCAGGGTGCACGAGACTTTTGCCGGATCATCGTATTATATTCTTGAAGCTAGAACTTGATAGAAAATATTTGAAGTAAAGAAAAGTAGTATTTTTAATATGAAGTAGTTATTTTCAAATTGAACTTCAAATATAGTTATAATAGGTATTCAATATATAATAAGTCTTATCTATGATAATGAAACATAATTAAAATAATGAAAAAACATTAGATTAATAAAATCCCTTCCAACCGTTAAAAAAATACAGTAGTGATTACAATTGTGGTATATAATATATAATATTGCAATTAAAAGGGATTCAAGTTTTCGAATGATAATTGCACACAAAAAAAGATCTCGCCACTCGATCATGTGCCGGAAGTATTTTACGGCTTGATACGCAGCCAGTAACTCTCTGGTGTAAGCGCCGTATTTTTTTCCGCAGGAATTAGTTTCTTCGAGAAAAATCCGAATGTTTCCCATTTGTCCTCTACACGTTGCTGCAGAGCTGCGCCGATTGCCAAATCCGATGCGTCCGTATAAATAGCCAATGGTGCCTTTGGTGCAGGATGAACTAGGAATACTGCATCTGCAGAGTTTTTCTTGTAGGTCTCAAAGGCCTGTAGATCTTCTGGATCTACAGGCATGAGTCGTTTTGTAGTCATAGAGACAATCAAGAGGTTGCCGGAGATTTTGCTCCTGCTCCTCTACTGAAGATAATGCTACCAGGATGTCATCGATATATACGTATGCAAAGTCGAGTCCCATGAGTAAATCATCCATGGACCTTTGGCAAGTTTGAGCGGTATTCCGTAACCCAAAAGCCATGCATAGAAACTCGAAGAGTCCAAGCGGCCTCGTTAAAGCCGTCTTTGGAATATCTTCCTCAACGACAGGTACTTGGTGAAAGCTCGTACCAGATCGATAGTAGAAAAAAATTTCTTACCATGCAAGGTGTAAGAAAAGACGTGGATGTGAGGTAGTGGATACTTATCGGGGATTGTCCTCGCATTTAATCTTTGATAATCTCCACACAGACGCAATTCGCCAGCTTTCTTAGGGACCATGTGGAGCAGTGAAGCTACTGATATATGTAATACACTGGATTCAGGATTCAATGGAACGATTTGTGCCTACTTGAAGGCCTCGGAGCCGCCATTTATCAGGGTTGTTCTGGTTCGGGATCATTCGGGACAGATCGGGATATGCGGGAGATTCAAATTTAATTTGGAAGAGAACTCAAAAATAGTAATAAAATCATGTAAAACTTAATAAAAAGTAATTACATGAATAAAAATAATCGAGCAGTACAAAAAAAAAGAAAGTCGATGGTATTTTAAATTTGCGGAATACACATTCATAGGTTATGTCACTATTGTCAAAGTTGTGTCAAAGTTGTGTCAAAGGTGCTAATGCTATTATGAGGATGGTGAGATTTTCAGCTATATTTTTATATCAATAAAAAAGTCGAGAATGAGTAAATATTGTTTTTACTGTGGAAAAAGTGAAAAATGTAGCCGATTGAGGTATTTTCACAAGTAAGTACAAGACCTACAAGATTATAAAGTTTGAGGTTAGATTTGTGTTTTTTTCACACTGTGTAATCTTTCCATATAACTATTTTATATTTGTAGCTCTTCTTTTAATGAATCCAATATAGTGAACTCGTCTATTTTTTAACCGATTGTTTGCAGCTTTCCAACAGATCCGAAAGCATATGAAGGGTGGTTGCATCAGATTGGCCTAGAAACAAATTTTGAAATAAAAAAAAATAGCAGATTGTGTTCGGATCATTTTCGAAAAGATCGTTATGCCCAGAACAACAATGAACGACCGAAACTTGCACCAGGAAGCGTGACAACAAAATTTGGAAATTTCCATCTAAAATGCGTTTTAGGAAATAAAATAGTTTGAAGAATGAATCAATACATTTTTTAAATGTTCAAAATTATATAATTTCTAAATAATTTTAGGTTGAAACACTACAATGAAAGGATTTTACATTGTTATTGAAACATTCAAATTCAAAAACGTCACTTGTAAATTAAAAATTGAAAAAAAAAATTAAAAATTTTAAGTTGGCATTCAGCACTCTGGAATTTTGATGATTCAAGGCTTATATTATTTCGAATAATTCAATTTAAATTTGTTTATTTTTCAATATTTCATTTGTACTTTCTTATGTTAAATTTATTATAACAGATATAGCGAGCCTCAAAGCGTGTACAGAGTTCTTTCAGAGAAATTTGTAAGTGTTCAAAATCATATCATTTTCAAACTATTTGAACTTAAAAGCAGTACAATTTAGTGATTATAAGTTTTTTAATGAGGAATATAAATTGAAAAATGTCATTTACAAATTACAAATTATAAAAAATGAAACAATGCAAATTTTAAAGTTTTAAAATTTTTAAATAATTTTTCAAATAAATACAATTTTTTAAAGTTTTAAAATTCGAACGATTCAAGGTTTGTTTTATTTTAAATAATTCAATTTTATTTAGTTTATTTTTCAATGTTTGATTTATAATTTCTTATTTTAAATAAACAGTCAAATATTGTTAAATATTGAAACAAAAATTTTTTAAATAAAAATGTTCAAACTGCATGCTTCAAAAATGGAGTATTTTAGAATGCAATAATATTTGAATAGAATTTGAAATTGAATAAAAGCATTTAATTATGAATATATTAATCATAAAGTTTTTGAAAAATGAAAAAGATCTTGAAGTTTCAATTGGATGCAAACATTTCATTAATTACCAAGGCTGTCGAAATAAAATAGTTCAATTTTTAACGTAAAAATCTATAAATTATTTAATTATGAAGAGATTCATAATCGGCTTATAAAATCAATTTTATTATTATTATATTGTTGCAACGGCCATACCACGCTGGAATCACCAGTTCCCGTTAGATTACTGAAGTTAAGCAGTGTTGGGCGCGGTTAGTACTTGGATGGGTGACCGTTCGAGAATAATACAACTGCGTTGCTGTTGGCGGTCGTGGGTGTGGTGAGCCCACACTTGTAGTTATTTACTACAAGAAACTATCCACCTAGAAACACTACCCGAATCGGGTAGTGTCACGCCTACCCCTAGAGGCTCGCCGAAAGGGAAACGGCTTAATGGTATATAATGGTATATTGTTAAGAGTCGAACAATAGTTCAATTTTAAAAAAAGATCATTAATTTATATTTACAGTTTATCAACTGAACATTTTTCTTGTTATCTTCTTTTGTCAAAGTTAACCCGTGCCCCCGAGCCTTTGAAATTAACATGGGGGCTTAAATGGGAAAAGCTTGATTTAAAAAAAAAAAAAATGGAAGAAAGAGCTACTTGTTATAAACTTTTTGCGAATTAAAGTATTAAAACCTTTCTATGTTCACTTTTATTGAACATTAATTCAAAGTTCGTATTCGTGAATTGCATAATATTATTGGCATAATATTAATATGACTAATTATTCCACTTAGGCATGTACCACAAGAGTTTTATTTCTTTTGCTCTTTTTAATTATTATTATTTATATTATAATTTAAATTAATTTTGTAATTATAATATACATCAGTCATATATTTACAATTTCTCATCACTTTTTTTCCGCAGAAAAATTATTTTGTACAAATTGGTAGATCTTAAAGGTTCCAATAAGTGTTTGACAATTTTAACGTATACCGATTTTTAGGATATAACAATTATTATATTGTTCATTCGTAAAAACTTCAAAGTTTCATTACAACTTTCGAAAGAAAAAAAATCAATATTCTAAACCACGTGTTTGCAAAATGTGTATTCCACCAATTTAAAATACCATCGACTTTTCTTTTTTTGTACTGTTTGATTATTTTTATTTATGTAATTACTTTTTATTGAGTTTGATTTAGTTTCCTAGTTTAAGTCAATTCGCTCATTGATGATAAACTGAATTTTACACGATTTTTTAAATATTTTCAAGTTCTCTTCCATATTAAATTTGAATCTCCCGCATATCCCGATCCGTCCCGAATGATCCCGAACCAAAACAACCCTGATAAATGGCGGCTCCGAGGCCTTCAAGTAGGCACACGCGTTTTCCATTGAATCCTGCATCCAGTGTATTGTATATATCAGTGAGTGAAGCCCAACTGCTATTTGACGGACGAATAATGGACATACCTATCATATTCTGGAACTCTGTCTTCCCCTGTTTATACTTGTAAGAAAGAAGAGTCCCCCTCCCATAAGACCTCGGGGGTTTAGATGTGACATACATTATTTCTGTGTCCTGTCACATAGGTGTCTTCCCGCGTGTCTTCCGGTGTTGGAAAGGGGTTTGGATATTTACCTGTATTATTTCTGTGAACAGTCATAAGAGTGCCCTCCTCCCCACACATAAGACGTTGGAAGGGTGTATGAGATGTTACCTGCCTTATTTCTGTGACCTGTCACAGGGGTGTCTTCTGCCCCACCCCCCACAAGACGTGTGGGAAAGGAGTGTGGATATGATCTAACTTATTTCTGTGACCATGCACAGGTGTGCCTCCCCTCCCCCTACGAAGTGTTGGTAAGGAGTACGGATTTGACGTACACTATTTCTGTGACCAGTCACAGGGGTGTCTCCAAGCTCCCCACGACTTGTTGGAAAGGGGTCTGGATCCGATCCACATTATTTCTGTGATCATTCACAAAAGTTCCTCCCCTCCCCTCCCAAGGTGTTGAAAAGGGGTATGGATTTGACCTAAATTATTTCTGTGACCTGTCACATGGGCGTTTCCACACCCCCACGAGGTGTTGGAAAAGTGTAGGGATATGACATATATTATTTCTCATTATTTCTGTGACCTGTCAAAGGGGTGTTTCCATGACCCTACGACTTGTTGGAGAGGAGTGTGGATTTGATCTACATTAGTAGTTAAGGGCAACTATGGCTCCCCAGCCGTCATACCCCCACTCCTCGGTGTTTGCTTAGACGTCTGGCGCCTACCCCCACTCCTCGGCTGTCTGGGTCTTATCT
>CAKNXH010053422.1:0-22878 GCA_932178445.1 Andricus quercusramuli | reverse complement strand
TATATATAAACACGGGTGTTAAACTAGCATATATTCATCTATTCTATACATACCTTGTATAAAAGTCATAATTAGCTGAAATACGTAATTTGACGATATCTCGTGAACAGGATCAGCTAGGATTTCAATTCGAACGGATTTTTGATGCATATTTGTGCCCGAATATCATCCTGCAAACGGATTTTATTGCCATTTTTGTCATACCTATTCATCCTTCCTGACCACCGTGCTCTGTTATAATTTTTCCACTTAATGAAATCATAAATGTTTGGAACGGTGAAATGGTAGATGAGACTATCAGTGTCGGTGTAAAGCAATTTTGCGCGATTTCCAAAATTTGGTAAAATGTAGTTGTAATGAAAGTTGTAGGTAATTATTTTAGAGAGATCGAGAACAGCGAATCCCACATAAATTGGTCTATTGAATTTAACTCTAAGTCTTTTTGATTCAATAATAACCATATCTTCATCGAATATGACACAGCTATGAAAATTGGGCTTGGAAATCAGAGCTTTTGCACCGTACCTTCCATCCCATTTTGTTATCAATCTCACTTCTCTATATTTTCTAACATTCTCCATTGTTTTGCCAAAGACAGAATTGTTCATCAGCTTGTAGAAATTCTTCTCAAAATCATTGCTAGACATTTTTCGTTTCTCTGTATTTAGGTCAATGTAATCTTTTAGCCAAGGTTTTTGCTCAAACTTTAGAATTCGATGAATTTTCGTTACCTTCAGCCCCAAACTCAAATACTTTTTTAAATTTCTATAGTGGACTACGTAATTCTTCTTTGACAATACGCTCGTTATCACTTTTGGTATTTTACATGAGGAATTAGGTGGTACAAAGTGCTCTGGAGCCAAAGGCAGATCTCTGTGAAGATCATGCAATTCTGCAGGATGTTCCAAGTCTACCTCTAAAATGTAACCTATTGGTTAATCGTCTGAAATACTTTGTACATTGATATCTTGATCAAGTACCCATTCGAAACCACCAAAAGGTAAACATTCACTCATTGCTGCGCCATACTGGTTGTTGATATCAAAATATGAGATATATGATTCAGGTTCGCTTGGATTAAAATCTGATCCCATGAATCGGTTATTCGCTTTGGCATATCTGTTTGAGCACTGCTATACACCACCACGAATACCCCTCTCAATTAGAAGAATCATTTCAGGATCTGTTAATAACTCAAGTTCAATTCCGATTAATTTGAGCATCGCATCAAAAGCAAGTCCTGGAGCTGTATGGTAATGTAAGGGATCGAGATTGTAGGTTGAAAAGCAATTTTTTCTGAAATTTTCAAAAATATCAGCCAAAAGTAAAACGTCGGTTTTCAAGTATAAATCAGAGTATTCTCCCAAAGCTTGTATATGGAACGTTTCCCAAACATTGCATGCATGTTGGTAATCTTCGTCGGAAATTTCGTCATTATTTAATTTTGAATAAAATGCGCTTTTAGGTGGTAACTGATGGTCATTTAATTTTTCCCAATCATTAATATAGTCGTAAGGAAATACTCCTTTTCTGACTAATAATTGAAATTCTTCCGGACCATTGCAATGCTTGAGAGTAATTTTTTTATCATCATTTGCCAGATAAGAAGATAATTTTTCAAGGCTACTTGGCACGAAACGAAACGAATCTATAAACCGAAGATTTACTTTTGTACCGGCAACATATTTCGTGAACGAGATGTATTTCTCTTTGTTGATGGGTAATAATTTAACCTCACCCTCAAACAGTTTAGCTAATGCTTTGATGAAAAAATGTGAATCATATCCTGACAAATTATGGAAAACTACTGGTACCGTGTGTGAGTCCTTGTAATTCACATTGCAGCCCTGATGACTTGCACCACGAAACTTACCTGTAAAGTGACAATGGTCGTGATGCCTTACATCATCCTGTTGAAATGGTTGTTCGCAAATGTGGCAGTTTTGAGCAGACCTGAACTCTGCTTCTTGCTCTGGACTGAGTTTCTCCATTGGTACAATGCATGTTAATTCAGAATCAATATTTTCAGCAATTTCTTTTAATTCATTTACGAACCACTCTACACAATCTTTCCCACGATAAATTTGAAATTTTGAACGAGAGTCATCAAAGCTGCAATGTCAACAACTTCCATTAATAGACATTCAATGTCAGCATAAACGGAGAATGGAACCTTCTCTTTGAATCTATAATTTCGGAATTTCAAAAATCTTTCTTTTTCATTGGGTAAAATCATTCTACATTGATTCACATTTTCACAATCCAATTTGTGATTCTGTAATGATTTTTCTAATTTGAAGTGACATAGGCACCTGTCACACAAAAATGTGCGACAATGATCTTTTGTAAACTGAGATTTTACTAATCGGGATAAGTTTTTAATCAAAGCGAAGTGATAAATTGGATTACTGTCTTTTGATTCGCTTGCATTGAAACATTCAGTGTTAAGATTTGTATTTTCAATCATCAAAAGGTGTATTGTAGGATGATTAGACTTTTCTTTGCTTATATAGAGCGGCGATATATATATATATGTATATATATATATATAGAGAGAGAGAGAGAGAGAGAGAGAGAGAGAGAGAGCGGTCAACGGCGATACCACGCTGAAAACACCAGTTGCCGTTAGATCACTGAAGTTAAGCAGTGTTGGGCGCGGTTAGTACTTGGATGGGTGACCGTTCGGGGAATACTGCGTGTTGTTGACCCGTCGTGGGTTTGGTGGACCCACACTGGTAGTATTTATCCACCTAGAAACACTACCCGAATCGGGTAGTGAGGCAATGAACTTACGAGTTCGAAATGCTAATTAATTTTTTTTTATTTTTTCATGTATAGAGCGGTACAATTTCACCTTTTTTATATTTGTTATCATCTTCTACGCCGTACACATTTATGCACAATATTTTATATGTATTTTATATATATATATTTTTTCAATATATATATATATTATATATATATATATATATATATATTTTCAATATATTTTTTCAAATTTGGGAATATCGTCAAGAGTTATGGGAAACGAGATTCCTTCATGTTTCAGTTCTGAGTTATAATGTGGGTGAGAATCGACTCGATTTCTGTGAATGGCAGCAGGGCAAAGAGCTGCCATTATCGACCACAGAAAACAATAAACATCATTATTCTCAATATTTATAACAGCCTTTTTATCTCTTATATATTTTGGCAAATCAATGAATGTCGATATAGCTGAATTTATTGGTAAATATTTATTAAAATTTACTATCAGGTTTATAATTTCACTAAGTGCCCATCCCGAATCCGTTTCCTGTAATTCTTCTACTTTTACTCAAATTTGGTCTAAAACATTTTCGTCGTACCACGCACTGATGTCAGTTGATGGAAGGATTGTACTATTTTCAGTGTTTATGTATTTAATTTCTTCCACCGTTTCACAGTTCACTATTTCTTTAAATTTTCCGGCAAAAGAAACGTTTACTTTCAAACCCTCATATTGTTTCAAAATATTTTTTATTCGTTGAACGATCATTGACTTTGTGTCCTCCAGAAAATGTTTGAGGTCCTTATGTCTTAAATTCACTACACATCCGGTTCTTATCCTACTCTCAAACGCTGATTCTAAGTCTTCCCACTGTATTCTATCTATTTTTCTATTTGAATTTCCCACCCCTCTTCCCATTTTTCTCATTACTTTCAATTTAGTTTTTAACGCTTTTAAAATTCCTATTGTTGATTGAACATGCATTTTTTGACCTACAGACAATTCTAAATACTTTAACATGTTATTCAATATTTTAATATTCTGCCTACCAAATTTGATCCACTTGTTGATTTTATTGATTTTTTTATTCTCAGTTAGCATGATGTATGCCTGGTCCATGATGGAGATGAGTTTCCTGCTTTGTTCAGGCTCCATTTTTTTGTTCTGTCAGGCACGAGTCCACTACAAAACTTTGATGCTCACTTGGTGGCTGAGAATCAAGTGGAAAATTTTTTGGCGTGAAACGACTTTTTAACACATAATATTCCACTGAATAGAAACTTTAACCTAGAGGGCACACTCACCTCCCACAATCACCTCCTTTTCTAATGTCCTGTTCACAAATGTCAATTGCAAAGCTCTTCCAGCAGTCTTGGTATTTATAGTGTGGATAAAAACTGGAAAAAAATTCCTATGAAACAACCTTTCTTTTTAAAAACTCACAACATTTCACTGAATTTTTCACTTTAAATCCAAACAAACACTAATGTTGAGGATAAAAGAAGTATCGATTTATGAAATCACTGCACTGAATCTGGCAAAACACTGGAAATTTGTTTGCAGCTCGCGCCTCATATAGCTGAGGATTTGTAGGCTCCCGAAGCTTCGATCATGATTCCTTAAAGAAACCAATCCCAAAGCTACTGGAACGTGTACGTCATCCGCTTCTGCTCCTTCTGTCCTAGAACGTAAGCAAGAGCGGGAAATTTACGCGTGAGAACATCGGGCAACACTGTTCCTTGGAGTCAGATCTCTAGCCGCGGATGACCTTACGCGGCAGACAAGACAGTTGGAGATGAAGGTTCCACCTCTGGATACTTTTTTAGAGCTACCAATCTTTGTAGAATTTAAGAGGAACGGTGTTGACGGATCAGATGGAGTGATCCCAGGAGAACAGCCTTTTGCATCCGGTTTGCGATGAAATGAGCCTGACGCTGGCAAGCCGGAATCTTGTTGAGTTGGTTGATAAATGAAGCTTTCATACCTCCAAGACAGCCGATTATGAGAATTATAAGATGGACTTTGTAGCCTTGGTACAGCCTACTCAGATCGAAAAGAAGTGCTTGATATTTCGCCCGTTTTTCTCCCTCCTTTGCCGTGATATTACCATCGGCTGGTGCCGAAAATTCAATCACGTAAATGATCTTATTCTTCAGGTCTTGGAGGACACTGATCATTCTCCACAACTGACTCGAGCTCCCCCTGGGCGTATGGCAAGACGGGCAATAGATCAACACCATAGAAATGCCTGAGATGGTAATATAACACTTTTAGAGCTGCAGTGTGTCTCTCTATGTACGCGTAGCATGCATATTTAGAGCATCCACTGAAAACATGTCCAAGTGTTTCGGGCTCTTGCTTGCACGCTCGGCAGTTGGTATCGTGTACAGGTACATTCATTATGCGCTCGCGGTAAACAAAGGTGTCTATGACGCCGTCTTGACAGGCAAAAAGAAATCCCTCGGTCTCCGATCTCAATCCAGCAGACTTGAGAAACATGTTGGAAACCGCCTTCTCGTAAACTACACAGTTCAGATTCCAGAGATTAACATCTTCAGGGAGCAAATCGCGGAGAGCAGTATTAGCTTCAGCTAATTTGTCCATCCTGAGGAAGACTTTTTGGTGGATAGATCTCCTACTTCTCATGTTGGCATTATCGACTATCTGTAAAGGTGGTCTTGCTGAAACGGGTGGAATGTTCGCTGGACGGATGTTGCTCCTCTTCCTGTTGATAAAGAGCTTCATATCCGTTTTTTCGCAAGAAGGATACCTGATCTCTCAAATACTGAGGCGTTTTATGAGCATATTCCGGGTGCATATTGCCCCAACGGTCATGTAACCTCTTCATGAATCCTCTCCGCGCCGGTGAGCTTCTTTGCCAACAGGTAAGAAGGTCCCTCCTGAGTTGGTCCGACCATTTAAATCGATGTTCTCGCGTTTGTCCGGGGTCGTTGCCTGGTCGTCGCCTCGGTTCGTTCCTATTGCCACTCCCAACTGAACCATGGCCTCCATCCGAGAGAGGCCTATTGTGGGTGGCACTGCGCGATACTTGTGTCGTAACCGCATAATTCGTTGCATAAAAAATAAAATAAAAAAATTTTACATAAAATTCAAAATGCGTTTTATATTCATGAATTCCGTTCGTACAATTCTCAAAAACTGGAGTAGCTACCGGATGCAACCTGATCCGTGAGAATAAATCAAATTCATATAGATGAAAACAGGATGTCACATCAAATTTCACATACAGACACACTTGCATATTTGCGCCTAAAATATGACTGTTTTATCTATAAGGAAGCAATAGATCATTCTTGAACCTGTTTACATCAATTCGGCTTTAAAAATTGCGAAATATTCTGTGACATCATCTTGAACTTCGAGAATTTTCCAGAAGCTCCAGGATCCCTCGAGAATGTTCTAGAAGCTAAGCAGCACGGTGTCCATGCCAGCCTCACACGGATACACACGGACACACACACCGATACTCACTAATACTAATTGGTCCAGAACGCTCCCTGCCTATCTACTCGCATCAATAATAATATAAATAATAAGTCAAGTATTTATTATATTAATATTATATCATATATTATTAGAATATTATTAAACATCAACTCAAATCAATATTTATTGAATCAATTATATTATTATTAATGTTTAATGTGGGAAATTAAACTTCGTCTACTCAAAAATAGAATTAAAGTTCGATTTTGAACTATACAGCAGCTTCGCGCTCGATTAGGTATTCATCTCGCGCTTCGCGCTCGATGATATGTTTATCTCGCACTTCGCGCTCGATAATGTGTTCACCTCGCGCTACGCACTCGGACACATTTACCTGGCGCTTTAAACTTGGTTCTTCTATAGGTTTTCGCACATCGTGTGCTCGCTATTGCGCGCTTCGTGGGCTAATACTCTCGTAGTAAACTTCATCGTTATGACTTGCTTTTGGTTTAATTACGTCAGTTTTACATAAAAAGAAGAAATAATTTACTTAAGGTTCTATCGACCTTAAGGAACACATTCTCATCAAGACACTCGCGCTTCGCGCTCGATATTTGCTCTCAAAATCATGTAAACCTCGCGCTCCACGCTCGTTTCTGTTCATCGTATAATAGAAACGCAAAAGTTTGAGCGTGCTTGCGGCACAAGATTTGTTCGTCGCGCTTCGTTGCTTCGACAACGACGACAACGACAGACAGACACCGACGTAAAAACTATTTTTTCTGACTCAGGGGGTCTCAAAACGTCGACATTTGATGGAATCCGCGAAAGTCATTTTTCACATAAAACCAATACCTTCTCATTATGATGAGAATGTAATAATAAAAATACAAATTTTCAAGTACCGTGAGCATTAATGATAGTTATTTTATTGTTTCAATGGTTAGAAATAGTATTGAGAACATGAAAATAATGAGATATTTTGAAAAAACACACACGAGATGAAAAAGAAAATAAATAAGCAAAGTTTTGATGAGAATGTGCCCACTTATCGGGCTGATTTTTTCACTGTTAATGTAATTTTACAAATAATACAAAAACTACACATCCTATCAAAAAGTGACCAATAACAAATTTGTAGATCTTTTTTGAGTGCATAATTTTTGTTCAATCATTTATTGTCGTAACTTGCATAGTTTGTCCGTAAAATTAAATTTTTGGATTTTTCATTATTTTTTGTGCAATAAAAATGTGAATTTTCAATTTTTCAAGAAAATTCAAAAAGTTTTTATGATGCCCTTGTAGGACGTGCAAAAAAAAAACTTTTCTTGTCTTGACTTTTTTTCATATCGTGCGTTGTTTGGCTCAAAATGTTAATTTTCGTTTGTTTTTTTGGATTTTGAAAATCCTATAGCTCTGACAATTTTACTTTTATCGAAAAAAGTCATGAGGATAAATTGTTCGAATTTCCATGTGCTATGAAGCGCCGTAAGTATAAATGTCAAATTTCGAAAAAAAATGGTCACAAAAATGTCAAAAATGCTCTAACTTTTCGAAATTTTGTCCAAACTAGCTGGCTGACGAACTCGTCCTTTCTTTCCACACTCTTGTGAAGTGTGCCAAGGGGCAATCCAATCGGATAATTTTTTCAAATGTTATCGTGTTTACAGACTACAACGACGACAACGACAGACAGACACCGACGTAAAAACTATTTTTTCTGACTCAGGGGGTTTCAAAACGTCGACATTTGATGGAATCCGCGAAAGTCATTTTTCACATAAAACCAATACCTTCTCATTATGATGAGAATGTAAAAAATTGAAAAAAAGACGCAATATTCTTTTCTACTTTAGCTTTATCATTTTTTACACAAAGTATTGCATGGCAAACAAATGATAAATCTCAATTCTTAAAATATGTGATGAATCGTTCGCATAGTCGTCTGCTGGGCTGAAACGCTCTAGTCCAATAGACGACTGGCCGCTGGTCATGCGAAGAGCGGCCATCGTGAGCAGGTGCAGGTATACAGTCGGCTACTCAGCGTTCATTAGCCGACTAGCCAGCGAGTCGGCTAACCGACTGGGTCGGCTACTGGGCTACGACGTATGTATACCATTAAGCCATTTCCTTTGCAGGGTAGGCGTGACCCTTCCAAGTACTAACCGCGCCCAACACTGCTTAAATTCAGTGATCTAACGAGAACTTGTGTTTCCAGCGTGGTATGGCCGCTGGCCATATTATTGATAAAAACTGTGTTTTGTGTTTCTTTGCATTATTTTCAGATGATTAAAAGATATTTAAAACATCTGAGGACTTTTAACCTAAAAGAAAAAGATAGCCTGTTTTCCACAAAGTCATTTTCGTATCTTTTCAAATTATCTTATTTAAGCCTGCTTTAAAAAATCTTTTCTACATCCAAAGGCTTTTTACTGGTAAAAATACCCTACACACAAAAATAATATATAAAAAAATAATCATTCTTTTTTAAATCTGCTGCCTCCCTTTTTTCGACTATTTAGACTTAGCAATTTTCTTCCAGCTTTTTTTTACCAGTATAAGCCGTCGAGTGTAGACATTTTTTTTTTAAACCAACTGGAAAAAGATAATTGGTAAAAATATAATAATGAAATTATTGAATTTCCCGAAATTTGAATTGTTCAAATTTTCCTTTTGCATACGTTTGTACGTCGTTTGTACTGTTTGTACATTTCATATTTTCGTTTGTACCCTCTTGGTTGCCCAGATAGAGAAAAATCAAAATTCCGTATCGGTCCCCCGAAATTTGAATTTGTCAAATTTTCCTTTGGCATACGTTTGTACGTTATTTGAACTGTTTTTACATTTCATATTTTCGTTTGTACAGTACAAACGACGTACAAACGTATGCAAAAGGAAAATTTGAAAAATTCGAATTTCGGGGGGCAGATACGGAATTTTGGTTTGTCTCTATCTGGGCAACCAAGAGGGTACAAACGAGAATACGAAATGTACAAATAGTACAAACGATGTACAAACGTATGCAAAAGGAAAATTCGAAACATTCAAATATCGGGGGGCAGATTTGGAATTTTGATTTTTCTCTATCTGGGCAACCAAGAGGGTACAAACGAAAATATGAAATGTACAAACAGTACAAACGACATACAATCGTATGCAAAAGGAAAAATTGCAACATTCAAATTTCGGGGGGCAGATACGGAATTTTGATTTTTCTCTATCTGGTCAACCAAGAGGGTACAAACGACAATATGAAATATACAAACAGTACAAACGACGTACAAACGTATGCAAAAGGAAAATTTGAAAAATTCAAATTTCGGGGGGCAGATACGGAATTTAGGTTTGTCTCTATCTGGGCAACCAAAAGGGTACAAACGAAAATACGAAATGTACGAACAGTACAAACGACGTACAAACGTACGCAAAAGGAAAATTAGAAAAATTCAAATTTCGGGGGGCAGTCCCGAAATTCTGATTAGCCTGTATCTGGGCAACCAAAAGAGTATAAACAAAAGTATAAAATGTACAAACAGTACAAATCACGTACAAACGTATGCAAAAAGAAAATTTGAGAAATTTTATTTCCGGGGGGATGCGTGAAGTTAGCCCCCGAAGTCAATTTTGCCCGTTATTTGGTATCCAAGAGGGTACAAACGAAAAGGTGGAATGTACAAACAGTATAAACGACGTACAAACGTATGTAAAAATAAAATTCGAAAAATGTGAACTTCGGGGGGCCAACTTCATGGGGGTGGAATTTTGCATGGGAATTTTGTGTAAAGAGGATTTTTTATATTTTGACAGCGAAAAGTCACTTTCTTCATGTATACAACTTTTATACACATACTCATAGCTATAAAAATATTTTCCATGATGAATCGTCTCGAAATTCTAACTTCGGCATTGCTAATATTATTTAATATTCTTTTTTCACGTAAATCCTGATCAGAAATAAATATAAACTACAGCTTTCAAAAAACTTTCAAGAAGAATTAACGGGATTTTTTTTTCTGCGAGTAAGTATTCATTAGTGTTATTTGTTGATACTGTTTGTTGTTAACAGTAATAATTATTAGTGGGAACTGCCACTAGAGGGCTAGAAGACGGTTGTGTTTGTGCGACAGCTCGTGCTTTTTGGACGTTTTTTGGGACTTTTACCGCAATTCTTTTATTTTTGCGTGCAGTATTGTGATGTTTAGTGGCTTATTCGGTAACCTCGCATGCCTTTCAGACTTGGTTTCTGTTGTAAATCAGTGGTAATCTCCTTTCAAAATTTTTCCGTTGTTGCGACGAGTGTGGAGCCTATGTGGCAACCTAAATGTTTGTCTCGGATTTTCGAACATGATTTACTCGAGCTGGCAGACCGCATGAGACGCCTGCCCCAGTCTGGTCCAGGTATGAAACTTTTTTAATTGTGTCTGCTTTTTTGAGGCCACAAGTCGGGAATTGTGCTCTTGTATCTAGAGAATCGAAAAATGACGTCACTAACGGAACTCTGACGTAGCTCTACCGTAACTCGAGGAAGACTACCTAGCGTGCGCTACTGGTAAGCGGGTTGCTCGTCGACAGGCGCTCTACTCTTCGATACATGAATTTTTCAATCCTCCCTGAAGTCGCAAAAATCTATTTATAATTCGATTTTTGCTTGTTATTCTCGACTTGTTTTTACCTCTTTATTCTTATACTTGCTTAAGGTGTCTGGCTCTCCCACACAAATGCTGCAAGTTACTACTGATAGAATTTGCAAAACTTGCAATAAAGTAATTTAAAAAATTGCAAAGGCGAGAATTTGCGCCTCCTGCAATGTTGCATTCCATGCGAGATGCTGCTATTTTTACGAGGTTGAGCAAAACAAAGGCGGAACCCTACTTGTCTGCGGCTCCTGTCGGGACTGCTTTACGGATAATGATGCTTCTGGAGGGTTTACCTCGATGTCAATCAGAGAACTCCAGCCTGCCATGTATGTTGAGGAAGATGAGGCAGACGAGCTTGCCGACGAGGATGTCCTGAATTCCCCAAGTACGGATAGGTCCAGTTTTACTTTGCTGAGCAACCTAGGGCCCCACAACGATTCTCCTCCGTTGGGCGGACCGAACTTGGAATCAACTAGAGTAGTACCAGCTGAACAAAGTTCTCCCGATCCCGTCGCATTGAAAATCCTCTCGAAATTGAACACCATTTGCGAGAGGTTAGAGAAAGTCGAAGCTTATGGCTCTCAAATGAGCTTAAACATCCAGGCTCACAACAATACCATGGTTAAATGTAATTCAACTGTTTCAAACTTGTCAGCCAGCTACGCTTCTCTTTCGGCAGACTTGAAAAAAATATCTGAGCAAAACACGCTCCTACTTGAACAATTCGAAACTGTAATGTCTCAAGTCGCCGAGCTGCAATACTCGAGTATGGAGCATTTCAAGAACTATCAAGAATGCAAGGAGGAACTCATTAGCCTTAAGTGCACATACGAGAAGCGTATAAGAAGCCTGGAAGAGGCGGACCGTGACAGGGAGGTAATCATCACGGGTATTCCGGTTCCCCCTCAGGAGCAGCTCCCAGACCTCGTCGACTCGATCTGCAGACTTGTCAAAGCGAAGGCCAATAAAACCAACATCGAGGATGTTTTTCGAGTTCCAGTTGGAAACAAAACCATTCCCAACCCAATAATCGTCAGATTCAACATCGCTGAACTTCGAGATGACTTGGTCGCAGCTAAAGTTAAGAACAAAAAATCCCTAATGGTTCACGATTTTGATTCTAGCCTGGCTGACGGCCCTGTCCACATCAATTGTAACCATCTTCGAGACCTTTATAAGCTACTGAAGGTGGTCAAGGCTAAATTCGGCCCTGGTAAACTTCACGGTAAAGCTTGGATCTTCAATAAAGCAGTATGGATTCGCCACGCGTCAAACGCTTCGTCAAAGCCAGTAAAGATCCCTGATCTCACTGACTCCTTCGATCTTGATGCCTTCCTTTCCAGTCAGCTAAGTGAGTTAGGCAATTCCAATTCAAGCCAATCTTGACTTGATACCTTATTCATCTCTGATAAAGCCTTGCAAGTGGCAACACCATTGCCTTCGACTTCTCTACTTCCTTTGGACTCCTCTGCAATACCTTATTTGGACTGTAGTTCAAGCTCGGCTTATGTCTCGCCCATGAATTATTCTTCAGTGATCCGTCTTCAAGACTCAACGGGTATGCCAGCAAATCTTTCTCAATTAAATCCCGTCCCTGCTTCGCCCGATATCTCATGTATTTCTATATGTAACGACATGGTTTCTCCGTTGGAATCAACTTTCTTCTCTATTAGTAATTACTCTTCTCCGGATAATAATTTAAATGTTTCCTTCGGTGATCCCAGTCTTTCTTATTGTAACAGCTAGCGAGGCAAGCGTTTGCACTTGGCGCACATAAATGCGAGATCCCTTCTTCCTAAAATAAGTGAAATCACAGACATCATCCATCTGCATAGCCTCGACATTCTTGTAATCTCAGAAACTTGGCTTCGTCCTGATGTCCCTGACTCTGCGATATTAAATAAGGGTTTTAGTTTAGTACGAGCTGATCGTAGAAGCCGCAAGGTGTCGAGATAAGTTGGGGTCGCTATTTATATTAAAGAAGATCTTAGCTATGAATCCGTGTATAATAATTATACCCCATTTTTAATAGGTGCTCCCGATGACATCCCTGGGAACCTATGCCTAGTTATAGTTAAATTGAAGAAGACTCGTCTCGCAATTCTAGGAGTTTACAGGAGTCCAAACGTGGCGCCTTCCTGGGACAGTGATTTGGAAGAGGCCTTCGCTCATGCCACCTGTCAATCAAATCATATTGTTTGCTTAGGAGATTTTAATATCAATGCGGCGGACACATCCCACACATGCTGGACTAGGTTACTTCACATATCTCGCTCTCTATCGCTCAGGCAGGTTATCAAAGAACCGACCCGCTCTGGCTCGATTTTGGACCTTATTTTTGTAAGCGATGATCTTCCACTATTAGATTCGGGAGTGGCCAAGCTATCAGCAAAATTTGATCATGACTTGATTTTCTGCGACATAAACTTAGATCTATCAACAAGACCAAGTGTGTATCGCGTAGGTAGGGACTTCAAACTATCAACAGGTTCTGCCCGCTACGTCGCTTCAGAATAGCTAGGCCCAGGCCGCCTTGGTTCTCCGACTCTGTAAAGAAAATTTCCCGGGCTGGGACAGAGCTCGTTCCAAATGGCGCACTTCAAATACAGTCACAGATAGAGATAAATATGTGCTCCTACGTAACCTCGCAACTGGCTCCCTCCGGCGCGAAAAAAACGGATATTTGGCTAGCCTTTTAGATAGGCCCTCTTCCAAACACATGTGGGAAAAGGTAAACCTGGCAAGTGTCTGGTCAGGACAAAGACAGTTCTCTTGGGGAGATCTGCCCATGGATCCCAGTAGCATCAATGACTATTATCTAGATACCATACCGCCAGCGGTAGCGTCAGAGACACTAATCCGCCACCTTCACTCATCTGCTAGCAACTTTACACCTCACTCACAGAATACTTTCGCATTCAAGGAAATTGATCTCAGTCATTTGTATCACGCTATGAGATCGATCACTTCGGCAGCTACGTGATCGGACGGCATAAATAGTTCCTCAGTTTATCTTTGTGTAGCTTCGTGCCTTCCTGCGTTATTAAATATTATGAATACCTCCTTAAGGCAGGGAAAAGTTCCCTCGGCATGGGGATCAGGTATTGTTCGTCCTCTTCCTAAATGCGATAGTCCGAAATCATTTGGTGACCTGCGCCCAATAACCATTCTGCCTTACCTTTCGAAGGTATTAGAGAAAATCTGTCTTCAGCAGTTGACACCCTTCATTGAGAAAAACAAAGTATTACCTCCCAATCAATCAGGGTTTAGGAAGGGTTTTTCGGCTGCAACAACTCTTCTTCACGTCTCGGAGGAGATAGGTAGGTCCTTGGACTGTTCAGAAGTAACCCTACTGGCCTTACTGGACTTATCTCGGGCTTTCGAGAACCTTGATCATGGGTTACTTTTGAAAAAATTAGAATCGATAGGAGTAAGGGGGGCATCCCTTGCTTGGTTCACAGGGTTTCTCTCTAACAGGAGTCAGCGAGTTGCAGTATCAAGCTCTAGGTCTACTCTCATGTCCCCATGCAGAGCAGTGAATAGAGGAGTACCTCAGGGCGCGGTGAGTAGCCCTACCTTGTTCTCTGTGTACACAAACGACCTTCCTGACTCCGTGAAGGAATTTTTACGTAGAGTAGATGCGATCTCGAAGGGCAGAATTAAAATCACCATACACATGTATGCAGATGATACACAGGTTTACATACGTTGTAAGCGGGAAGATATTAATGAGGGAGCAGCCATTTTAAACGCGGTCTTAGATCATATCGCTGGCTGGGCGGAAGATCGTGCTCTGGTCATTAATCCGACGAAATCTGTCATTCTACCGATAGGCAGTTTAGACTGCGATCTTCTTCCTAATTTCTCAATAAATGCTACTCAACTTTCTATCGTTTCGCAGTCGAAAAATCTTGGTCTCATAATGCAGTCGAATTGGGGCTTTGAAGAGCATGTATCTAAAAAGGTCAGCGCCGCATATATACGCCTACGAAAACTGTTTCCATTCCGTCGCGCTCCCCCTACTAGCACTAAACTCTTATTACGCGAATCGTTAATTTTGTCACTCTTTGATTATGCATATTCAAGCTTTGGGCCTTTCTTGAGCACGCCGCTGAGGGCGAGGATTCAGAGAGTGCAGAATTCCTGCTTAAGATTCGCGTTCGGTATAAGAAAATTTGACCATATCTCCCCCGCTTTTAGAGAATCTGGCTGGCTGAAAATGGACCAACGGTGGAGATTGCATCTCTGCGTTCTCGCGTTCAAGGATTAGTCAACGGAGACGCCAGTTTACCTACGAAATCTCATTTCCAACGTGGAAGAAAATCGGGCGAGAAAATCTCTTGTCACAAGATCCAACGGAAAGTTTTCTGTCCCTTCAGCCCGCACTGCGAAGGCGGAAGCTACTTTTTCATGCTTAGCTCCTCGTTTGTTAAACATTCTTAAAGATCCTATTGATTCGTATAGTGCTCAATCTGTGAGAATTGAAATGTACCAAAAATTGCGGGTGGAGCCTCAAAACCGTTGAATACTTGTCACGTGCGAATAAGCTACTTATTGGCAATTTTTATATGATGACCCTGTATTTCTAGTCCCTAATTTAATTTAATTTAATTTACGATTGTAAAATCATATTTTTTTCGTTGGTTTCTTTTTCTCTCTTCTTTTAAGCTAGTTAGCGTTAATAAGCTGTTATTTTTATTATTTTTTAGTTATCTTATAGTAAGCATTTAAGTTAGATTGTAGAAGGTTAGGTTGTAAAGCAGCTCAGCTGAACCTCGGCCTTTTATGTCCACTCGTCTACTCGTATATCTTTCTGTAAGCTCATGTACATACTTCGTGGAACATAATAAAGATCTATATTATTATTTTTTTTCCATACTTTTTCTCGGGTGAACCCGGTTTTTCGTCATAGCCACGGACTAAGTCAAGTGACCGATTAGATCAGGATGTTATAAGTTATTTCAATACGTTGTTTGAAATCATTTACGATGATGTTGTAGGTACAAAATTAGAAGCATGATGTAGTTTGCAGTTTGGCTTTGCCGCTGTTATCCTTACACAGCGGCCGTGGGTGTTGAAGGTGACACCAGTCGCCTCTGGATGCTTTCTTAGAGCTACCATGATTATGATTATGATAAATTATTTTTTTTATATGAGAAGTTGTAGGCTCCGGAAGCTTCGATCATGATTCCTTAAAGAAACCAATCCCAAAGCTACTGGAACGTGTACGTCATCCGCTTCTGCTCCTTCTGTCCTAGAAGGTAAGCAAGAGCGGGAAATTTACGCGTGATAACATCGGGCAACACTGTTCCCTGGAGTCAGGTCTCTAGCCGCGGATGACGGACCAGAAGGAGTGATCCCAGGAGAACAGCCTTTTGCATCCGGTTCGCGATGGAATGAGCCTGACGCTGGCAAGCCGGAATCTTGTTGAGTTGGCTAATAAATGAAGCTTTCATACCTCCAAGGCAGCCGATTATGAGAATTATAAGATGGACTTTGTAGCCTTGGTACAGCCTACTCAGCTCGAAAAGAAGTGCTTGCTATTTCGCCTGTTTCTCTCCCTCCTTTGCCGTGATATTACCATCGGCTGGTGCCGAGAATTCAATCCCGTAAATGATCTTGTTCTTCAGATCTTGGAGGACAATGTCAGGCTTCGTAGCACTGATACGTTGAGTGGTGGAGAATGAGAAATTCCAGTAGATCTTACACTGATCATTCTCCACAA
The DNA here is from genome assembly GCA_932178445.1 of Andricus quercusramuli. Classification (NCBI taxonomy): domain Eukaryota; kingdom Metazoa; phylum Arthropoda; class Insecta; order Hymenoptera; family Cynipidae; genus Andricus; species Andricus quercusramuli. The sequence goes on along the minus strand of CAKNXH010053422.1, from coordinate 6,320 downwards.
CTGACTTGAGTTCAGGATGCCGTAGAACTTACCATGGAGGGGTTTCTCAGCATGTTCTCTTAGTAGGAGGGTATGTTCTGCTTCCTGTATACGACTTTTGAGCTCCAGAGGTGTTAGTGATGCTAGGCCATGTCTAATGTTGCTGGAATCAAATGGGAGGTCAAGCTCCTCTGCGGCCTTATCTGCTGCATGGTATAGAAACACCGCAGCATTGGCGACTTCATGTTGATGTACGAGTCGCATAAGGGAATCCGTGCTTTTTAGAACTGAGCAGGCTGTAGCCAGAACTGTTCTTCGATGAAGACACTCTAAGCTTAGCAATCCTCTACCCCCTTTATCGCGAGGGAGATATATTCGAGGTACGGAAGATCTAGGATGAAGACTTCGTTATATTGTCATCATCTTGCGTGTGCTTCGATCAAGTTGTTTTAACTCATCGGCGTTCCATTTTACTGCACCAAACGTGTAGAGCAGTATAGGAACGGCCAGCATATTGGTCGCCTGGATCTTATTCTTTCCAGATAATTCGGAAGCCCAAATTTTTCTGAGAATTTGGCGATACCTTTTTCCAAGTGCCTATGAGTTGAACATCCTGATCGTCACTGGATGTTGTAGTTTCTAGTCTTCCTTGGTGTAGGTGGACGCAAGCACACTTGTCCAGTCCGAAGCTCATGCCAATCGCTTTAGAATACCTATTTACAAGGATGTTAAGGTCCTTTTTTGAGGAAGCAAAGAGTTCAAGGTCGTCCATGTATAAAAGGTGGTTGACCCTATATTCTCTTCTGTTCGGCGGGCCACATAGGTATCCAGAGCTTTTGCCTCGGAGCACAATAGATAGAGGCAAGAGGGAGATGCAGAAAAGTATCGGACTTAGAGAGTCTCCTTGAAAGACGCCCCTCTTATATGTGACAAAGCTTGTAGTCACTTGTCTTTTGTCAAATGTTATGACAAATCTTGTCCGCCACAAGAGCATAAGCTCTTTTATGCATCTCACTATTTTCGGATGCACCTCCATGCACTCAAGGAGCTTGATAAGTAGCTCATGGTTCGTGTTATCGAATGCCTTACGGTAATCAATCCAAGCCATGGACAGATTGCGTCGATACCTGATCGAGTCCTGGGTAATACACCTGTCTATTAACAGGTTCTCCCTGCAACCTGCCAGCCCTCTCTTGCATCCACGTTGTTCGACTATTACACTCCATACCGGCTCGATAGATGTTTTTAAATTATTTGAAATTATAATAATAATAAAAATTATATGAAATTTTTTTATTATTATTATTATTATTATCATCAAATTTTCGCTCAAATTTCTTCTTACAATATCAATGCTAAGGTACTGTTACATTGTTTGGCGTGAAAAAAGCACTTAATCAAGTACAAAACTTGTAAAGTCGCGTATTTATTGAATATATTCTTTATAAAAATTGTAAATTGAATTATTAGCTAAAAATCTTGATTAATTATTATCAGTATCAACTGGCTTCCAATATAACTTCCTGAAAACAATAAAAATGTCAACGAATAAACTTTCCATTGGGGCATTAGTTTCATATACAGGGTGTCCACTCCAAGGCTTACCGAAAATTATGCAACCCGTCTTACACGCCAATGCTATTCTTATGGCCGTGTACAGCGGGTTGCATACTTTTTGGTAAGCCCTGGCGTGGACACCCTGTATATCTGTTATAGAGAATTAAATATACTCGCTGTTAACAATTTTCCGTGGTTTAAAAAAAATAGTTTTAACTGCGTTCACTGTTCAATATTCACTGTTCAATGGGACAGAGGACATGGCACCCAGATAAAGAAAGCACAATTGCACATTTGTTGATATAATTATTTATAACAATCGCAATTGTTGATGTGTTGTGTATTGTGATAAGTCATCACTAATTACAAATCCATTTCAAAATATAAAGAATTTTTAGTTAACTATACCGAAGTGTTTATTTATAACAATTAACTTGTATATTCAATTAATTATTTATGTTCCTTAAGTATATTTGAAATAAGTACACTCAATAACAAATTGATGTAATCAATTTTCGTTTAGATCAAAAATTGTATTGTTAAAATTTTCAATTTTGCTATTCGATATGTTTCTATATTGTTGCAGAAAAAATTAAATTAAAAAATCGAGAAGTCAAAGGAACTTGAAAATTTAATGTTGCGAATTCCTGAATAAATTCCTCAAGATCAGTCAAGAAAAATAGAGCAGGTAGATATTTATTACTATACAATACATGAGACCACTAACAAAAAACACATTTTTTGTGTTTTAATGCTAACTTGAGAAGACTTTATATATTATTCTTTCAAACCGTTTTTTTAAATCGATTGTCTTCTTGAAGTTGACAAAAATATTTAAAAATTGTAGTTCAAGTAAACAATTTATTAAAAATTTACGATTTGTAGAATTTTTTTTTAATTTTATAAAAACTCAATCATTTTGGCGTAGGCTTGCATCAATACATTTTTTTTAAGGCCGATCGATACGGAGATAATAAATCTTTAAAAAAGGTCTAAAAATTTCAATTGATAATAACATTTCAAAAATATACAGTTTTTAAAGATCGTTGGGCACCACTGTTTGGTACCCTTAACACTACAAAATAACAAAGAATAAGCAAAATTGATTGAGTTTCGCCTCTGACGTAGAACGCCACACATACTTTACGTATTTTGCTTGTACTTACCACTACCGTCGGAAATTATCTACACGGGTAACGCGAGCCGTACTAAAAATCAGTAATGAATTCGAAAGACGGTCACTCGTTCGAAAAATAAGGTTGGAATTTTGTAAAACCGTTTAAAAGCATATTAAATTGCAGATTGAAAGAATCCTAGTAGAGCCATTTCTGACATTAAGGGCATGTGACACAGCCAAATACCTACATTACCGACCTCACTTTTTCAATTTTCCAAATTTTTTGTTGAATCTAAGAACTTTTTTGTAAATAAAATTTCGGGCTGAAACTTTGGAAAAAATATAAGAACTTTTTTTATAAGTGAAATATCGGCTTCAAACTTTGAGAAATGCAAGAGCCGACAGTGAAGTACGTTTATGTACATCGTTTGAGTATAAAAGATGCATAAAGAAAAATTCCAACTAAATGTCAACAACACTTGCCAGTTCGGTCGGTATTTGCGATGAGCATGAATATGCGAAATCTGGCGGCCACTGAACGAGGCCAATAGCGATTTCAATACTTACATAATTCAACATTGAAACAACATATTTCACTCAACTTTTATGCTGGACACAACTTTCAAAAAATATTATTGTAAGAACACCGGATCATCAATCTTTGACAGCGTGGACCCCATATTTCAGATGTAGACGAGTCAGCTGATAGAGCCTCGATTAGTGGCCGCCAGACTTCGCATTGTCGTGCCCATCGCAAAAATACCGACCGAACTGGCAAGCGGAACCGGAGTTGACACTTAGTTGGAATTTTTCTTTTTGCATCTTTTATACTCAAATAATGTACATAAACGTACTTTACTCTCAGCTCTTGCATTTCTCAAAGTTTGAAGCCGATATTTTACTTATAAAAAAAGTTCTTAGGTTCAAAAAATGCACATAAACGTAGTTTATTGTCTTCTCATACATTTTCCAAAGTTTCAGCCCGAAATTTTATTTAGAAAAAAAGTTCTTAGATTCAAAAAAAAATTCGGAAAATTGAAAAAGTGAGGTCGGCAATGTAGGTATTTGGCTGTGTCACATACCCTTAAGAAGAGGATATATCACGTGAGAAGGATTTTTCAAAAAATTCAAAAATGTCTCGAATTTTGTACCTCAAGTTCAACTCGTGTCATGATTTAGGAAAATGATATACAAAGTATGATATTTACAGACGAACTTTTTGAATTTTATCTTTACTTTGAGCGAATCAAATTTTTTAAATCCTAATGTATTCCGGAGTAATGACTAAAAATGCTCAAGCGTGTCTGATAAGATTTTAAGGATTGCGCCCTGTAAATTTCAGATTTTGGCCACAACTTACCTTGGCCACGATGCAAGTTAAATTCGAGTTAAACCAGTAAACAAATTCTTGAATATGTTTCAAAAACTTCTCACGTGATATATCCTCTTCAAAAAGTGAGAAATATCACATGAGTAGTATAACAGGGGGGCTTCTGTATACAAATCCCTGCACCGACATGTTACCGACATCTAGAATTTTCGCAAGGTGGTTGGCCTGGAAGTTTCTAGAAGGAATTTGAAGGTTATATGTTTAGTGTGGAAGATGGATTTCTCAGAATTGACAAGTGGGGGTAAATATTTTTGAGGGTATATGTAAAAATTTCTTGAGGTGATTGAACTCGGCAGCTTCTGGAAGGAATGTGAAGGTTATTTGTTTAGTGAGCAAGATATTTCTCGGAATTGATCAACGTATGGTGTGAAAAATGAGTCTTTTAGGGTGACATTTAATGCGTTGACCCTCTGACCCTCACTGGTTATGTATGAGAAAAGCGTTGCTTCGAATTGAAGCACGTACGAAATATTTTAATTTATTTTTTTTTCTCAAGACTCTTTCCGTTTCTCTTATCGATTGGGGGACCACCTGCAAAATTAAAGATCGTAACCTACGCAGTATTCGTAGGGTCTAATCACTCGTTATGTTTGATGAAAGCGTTCCTTTGATTTTAAACATAGGGGGATATTGTATTTCATCTCGAGGACACATTCTTTTCCCAAGACTGTTTCCGTTTCTGTAACCTATCGGGTCACCTAAACGTCTGGAATTTTCTAGACTTTTAAGACAGAGAAAGCAATAATGTGTTAGAGAGATATAGTGAATAAATCATGAATATAAAAGAGGTGAATTGTACTTCATCCTCACTCGTCTTCTGCAATCTGATTGATGAAGCAAAAATCTGAAAAACAAAGTGAACTACGAATTCGGTTGAGTGAACATTTGAAGAATATTCAAGAATTAAAGACCTTCATTAGGAAAAGATCTGAGTTTAATTCTTTATTGAAAAAGTTTGAGTCTGTAAATCTGAGTGAAAGAAATGGATTTTTCAAAATTAAATAAAGCTGCTAATGTGGTGCCAACAAAAAAGCTGAAGGATCTCACCGTTGGAGGCTTTTATCAAATTTCCAGTCTGAGGCGAGTTGAAACCAAATACGGACCTAGGATTGTTGTTGAAATTGAAAATAGCTACATTGTGTTTCTACCTCAACGAATGGTTCAAGTCTTTGATGAAAATTCAACATTGCTTGAAGATTTGAAAAAAGAGGCTGCTGAGAAGGAGGTTTTCATAAAATATCTATGAGGGAAATTCAATCAGATTGAATTCGTTTCTACAGGTGTGGATGAGGTTGATGTTTAAATAATCAATATGCCATACATCCCTAAAAGTCAAATGGTGATGGCAACCACATATAATTTGGATCCATCGTTTACGAAGCAAGCTGTCATTGGACTGGATGTTGATAGAGACGGAAATTTATCATCATGTATCAAATTTATGAGTAGTCATCCTCGAAGTTGCATCGTTCTTAGTAAAGAAGACTGGGAAGTGTTTAAAAGTTTCTTTAAAGTTTTTGAATTATTTTTCAGTGGTGAGCAATGTAATCTGAATTGTAATTTAATTAAATGTGAAAATTTTCAATTACGTTTTGGACTGTATCTCGGTGAAAATGTGATTTCATTACAACAACCAGGAACGAGTGATTCGCATTACCCATTTCTTTTGCGAAAAACAACTTTTGCTATACTCTGTGAACTTAAAAATTGTATAACACATTGTTTGTATGATTTGTTAATAGAACCATATGTAACTATATTAGATATTATTATTAAAACTATAGCTGAGTCACTTTGGGATGAAAAAAATGTTGTATATACTGAAAAAGAAGTTGAGTGTTATATTGTAAAAAAATATCAATTATTGAAAAAGAAGGCTGGATATAGAACTTCGTGTAGATATTTTCATACTTTTTTTCTGGAAATTGTCACATTTAAGATGGAATATTTAAGGCGACAAGTTTTACAAAAATTGTCTGAATTAACAATGTTAGGAAATAGTTTTGTATAAAAAAAAAATATGTATACATGTATCTGTTCCATGACATTGCTTTAAATAAAAATAATAATTATAATTATCACTCTTATTATTATTAATATTAAGGAATTAAAAGGAATCAAAAGCGGATGAAATGGTGAACCAAAATTTTATTGAGGAAAAATAATGAGTACACAAATTTCTTACATATTAATTATATACTAAACTTATCAATCCAACTATTATGGTGATTCTCAAATCCTAACCATTTTACATACATTTTATTTCCTTTCTTTCGA